>LUCM01002693.1:0-30311 GCA_008360955.1 Fasciolopsis buskii | reverse complement strand
GACGTGGCAACGTGGGATGAGAAAATGTACAGCGAACTTAGGTAAAGTAGGTGTCTCACGTCTTCGTGTTTGGGGTCCGAAAGACTCGTCAGCTAGTTGGCTGGAGTCACTGTGGACCGTGAACAGTGGTGATCGTGTTGTCATTTTTCATCGAATGAGAATGATTGAAAACACATGCGTTTTACAGTTAGACTTTGTTCCGTTTGTTACCTGCAGCAGCATCTTATCTTTTCCCGCCTGTGTAGGTCCATACCTTGTTCGCCTTGGATATTCACTCTTTTTAGGGAAACGCTTAACTCTGGAGGTAAAAGGACAGCGGTCAGTGAGGCTTGCTTTGCTGTTTGAAGCTGAACAATGACGCTAATTTTATTATGATTACCAGCATCTTTTGTGGAAGGGTGTACTCTTCCGATCGGCAAAACTCGGGACTTGCTATTTATCCGCAGAGGCTGTGACGTTCTCTAGATTGAAGCTCTTCTTCGATTTTGGCAGTCGCCTAGTATGTCGTCTAGTGACGAACCATAAATCCCGAAGAACAGTTCATGGCCTGGAGGTGGAAGCTGGATAAGCGCTCATGTGTTTGGTTTACTATGTGAAGTGTTTCATTCTTCTGTCCCATTGTTGTCCTCCTTCACTGTGGTGTTGCATTGTGTGCACACAGATTTAAGCAGGGTTTATGGATATGTAATGTGCTGACCATCATCCACGTAGCAAAGCTACTACAACTTTATTTTGTAAGTAATGGAATACAGAAGAAATCTAAATGTATGTTGGAAATAATGCAAGAGACACTTCATTTTCAGATGTATATATTGTTGTTATTGGCATATATCTTGTGTTACAATACTGTTTTTCCTTTGCATTTGAACATTCCGCTTTATCCACGTGAACCGCTTGCTTTTGCACATGATCGTGAAAAGAAACACTCAGAGAGATATCGTACTGCATTTCAACCAGCTTGACGGGAAAGTGGATCGAACCAGCTTTACCGGAACTTACCAGCTAAATGAACATGGTCTGCCACTTAATCCGCGCGGTAGAACCGGTATTACTGGCCGAGGCGCGCTGGGTCGCTGGGGCCCGAATCATGCAGCGGACCCAATAGTCACAAGGTTAGTTACTTTTATTGTAAGGCCCGCACGATTTCTGACTGCCGAACACTATTCAGAGATTGTTTAAAAAGCTTGAGTTTGATCACGCACTTTGTAGTCTCACTTTCGAAGTTTATTAACTTTTGGACAAGTGACCGACGATGGTCAGGTGAATTGATTGGGTGTCTGTCACATGAAAAATACCAGAGGTTCGAATCCCAGATTAGCCGAGAACTTTGGTAGCAGATGGCAATTCGCTGTCCTCTGACTTGTTAACACTTTATATGATTCTGTCACTGTTTCAGGTTCAACATTGTTAGTTCCCCCTCCCCGTCTAGTGGGTCCTAGTGGCTGTGGTGTGTCTCTTCCATTGCAATCATGCTTCTGGAATGACCTAAAAGATTATTACTCGTTAGATAGCATTTTGTTGTCCGGTGTCCTATTTTAACACCATCAAGTAGTTGAATTTCTTGAATAAAAGCTCACCGCTTGTGACCAGTTGTAACGACAACCGTTTACTTAGGCACGGTTATGAATATCATCAGTAGTGTGATAAGAAGCAATTCATCCATAGCGTAATAACTATCGAGTTTCAAGGAGATCTGTTGAAATATGGTTCAGAATATCACTCGCTGTTTCAGACCAGCAGTATAATATATTTCGGAGTTTCGACGGACCTTCTGGACTAGAAGTGCTGCTCGCACTACTTTGGTAAAATGCTTGAACTTACATCTGAAATTCAACCGTAGCATTTGACCGCCTTTCGGGCGTTTGATGTTTAGGAGCACAGGGCATATTTTTTCATATTTGCTGCAATTTTCCGCGAGAGATGTCCGAGGTACTGGTCTTCTGTATTCCATATTTCCCAACACATTCAACCTATCTCCCTGAAAACAATCACCAAACGAGTTCTTATTTGAAAGTTTTTGCTTACATCCCCCCCCCATGTGCGCAGTGTATCCAGTGATTATGGAATGTGCCGGTTTTTTAAGGGAAATTTGTAGGAAGCCGACTTTCCAGTTACCACGGGTAATCTTGTTTAAGGCAGTTTTTCACCGATTGCGATGTATCTTAGCGGCGGCGATCAAGCGGTCAGCGTCGCGCCATTTCAATCTGAAGGTCATCACTTCGATTCTTGGTCAACTTCTCACCTCGCGGCTCTCTGTTTGTAGCAGCCCCTTCATGAAAACGATGTCTTCTTAGGTTTCAGCAATAGAAGAAGCGAAAGACAAGATTGATAAACATTCCTGTATTTCATGTCATAATGGATTTTTTACGTCATTTCGTGAATCACTTGTATCTCCTTATTTCTGTTCCCCTATCTTCTTTAAGACCATCGTTTGAATATTCTCTCTCTCTTCTGGGCTCTGAGGTTGCTTTGATCACATCAATGCATTCTACTTTCAGATGGAAACTAAATGCGAACGGTGAACGATGCTTTGACCCGGATAGTAAACGCTTCGTACTCCAATTTGTTGCAATTCAACGTGGTTGTGGTGAATGGGCTCTCCCTGGAGTAAGTGTAGGACATTGCAGGACGTCGATACATAATTCGATAAGAGTAAAATGAATACTATCATCACGTTTGTGTTCTTTGTGGGACAGCAGATCCACCGATGGAATAGTTGCAGTCTTGTCCTCTAGATATTATCCAAATTTGTCTTGCACTTTACGTTTGCATGCTTGTTTTGTGTTTTGAATCGAGAAGCCAAAGTGAAAATAACTTCTTTTGTAAGCGTGCATTTGTCGTCTGCGAACGTACACAATCCATGCAGGTCTCAACTCAGGTAGACTGCAAGACAAAAAATGTACTGGATGTTGAGATACTTAGGAGCGTAGCATCCTATTCATACAGCATAGATTTACCAAATTTTCGTACACGGGACCAGTGCTGCTCCAAAGGGCCCGCAAGCGTCTCAATCCGCATTGTACAAAACTGAGAGGAAAATTCGTGATCTAAAGCCCAGTATATGTGATTCACAGCACACGGTACTCGTACACTCAGAGTCATAATGGCGGCGTACGGCCTGCCCGCTGCGCAGTCACGCGGTGCACAACTATGCAGTCATGCGCATTAGACTATGGGGCTTTGTAAATCCAGGAGCAAAGCATGCACGAATCACGAGTTTCTACAGGATTGTCGCACGCCCCTGAGAAATTAAAATGTCGGACGAAAATCAGTCGCGCGTGTACTAGAGAGCAACTTCTATCGTCTAAATGGTTTTTCCATTGGCCCTGGGAGGAAAGAATATTTTAGCCAAACAGCGAAAGAGCACGGCCGGTATAGGGTATGGAAGATTTTGGCCGTGAAATGTGATGATTTTAGTGGAAAATAGAAATGACCAAATCCGCCAATTGTTAAACAGTCTTGTGGTCAGATGTAATCACCACTTCCTATATTGATGATACAAAAATGTGCAAACTCTTCCGGAGACAGGCTGTGGCCAGCTAAAGTCGGAAGTGGTCGGCGGTGTAGAACTTCGGACCCTTTGAAATCAGCGATCAGATCACGATGTGGCCAACTTGACCATCATTGGAATCAATGGAAAGAGCGTTCCTTTTTGACTCATTTCGTAGACGGACTGTAACCAGGATAGGGGGAAGAACACCCAATCTGAGACGGGCAAATGGGATTGTGGTAAGGTGTCAGACTGGTCTGCGAAAGCTGCCTTATGCAAATGTAGTCGTTTGATTTCACGCCGGTCCGTCTGATAATGGTTTTCATGAAGATAAAACAATATTAGATGAAGATAACTGAAGCAAGGTTTTGATTACGTGTGCGTTTGTCCTAAGTCATTCAAGCTATCCGGCACTAACGTTGGTACTTTTTAACGAGACAAGGAAAGACACGCTTCTGTGAAGGCTAAAAAGTTTTTCAAACAGTTTCCAGGGTACTTCTCAACTTGTCTGTAACTTATCAAAACCGTAATAAATTCATATCATTTAGGTCTATATTAGACAGTTCTAACCGAATGATTGATTATTTCATATTTGGCTCACGATTCAGCATTCTAAAGCGATGTTGTTACGACACTATGCCATGTACCATGCAGGAGTATAGTAGAAGGGGTATGCCCTACAGCACCTAGAGCCTCCTTACACCAGGAGACCCGGCATCCTTGACTCTGAAAATTGAAGCAGCATAGAACGGCATAAGGTCTCAGTTGGCTATGGGTGGTAACTGTGCCGGGCGACAGCGAATTACAGTGATACGAAGAAATCCGTTCAATCGGCTCCCTGAAGCTTATTTTTTTCTTCCCACTCACGCAGTTCACGTTCGAGTCCCGATTGGAGCTCCGCTAGTACCAGCTAATGTGTTCTATTCAACTTGAGAACAAATGAAGCGTGAGTAAACAGTTTATCACTATATGACTTGACCAGCACATAAATGGATCAGATGCCTCATCTATTGAAGGCACATACAGTGTATGGCTGCGTGCGATGAATCACGTTCTTTTCTCCTTTTTTTTTGGGGGGGGGGGCGGTCAATGAAGAACAATGCAAGATGCAGTGTTGAAATTCAACTGACTGACTGAAACAGGTTGGTCGTGGTGTAGATGGACCCAGTGATGTGTGTGTATCTGAAAATTGTTGGCATCGACCAACCTGTCGCCATGGTTTGGCACGAACACGACACGCCACAAACCATGGGTCACAACACTTTCTTCCCAACAGAGACGCATCATTTGTAAGCTAAGCGTCCATGCACCTTCACGGTTCCATTACCGATCGTCGGAGTTTTTGCCTACTGTCATGTCGAAAGAAAAATCAAGATTTTTGTAACGTTCTTCTTGTTCACTTTAGATTCGAATATTGGTTTATATTACATCTTAGTTCCCGGACCGGAATCCGAATCGGAATGAGCATAGAGTCCGCTGTTGCGTAACCTTACCACTTTGCGAAACCACAACTCGGAACTTTACTGGCTAGAATCGCGTAACGCGGAGCTGGCAGTCTCAGTTGGAAACGTACATAAGGTGCATAGTTATGTAGTGCAATTTGCATGCAAACATTATGGAACATATGCCAGCTGAGGTGGTAGTGAGAATTGTCGCAAGTAGTTCACCGCGTTAAACAAATACGACTCGGAAATCCACAGAAAGACTGCAGGATTGACTAACAATATGGGCAGAGGGAATGGGACTTTAAGCTGACGAAAGACCCATTGGCATGCACGTAATTACTGTTCGCCAGTTCATAGCATGGTGCACTCGTCTGGCCAACAATAGAAATACGGCATGTAGTCGAATTTTTGAAGTTCGTCAAAGCTGATTATCGGATGGGTTGTGATAGCTTACCCAACCAGGCCAGAATAAAATCGTTCGTACAGAAAAAGCCTTGAAATCTAGCGCATTTAAAACGAGGCGACATCAGATCCAAAATGCGTAGTGAGATTAATATGGAAAACCATCTCGTGCATTTCAGAAACGAATGAAACAATAAAGTCAAGCAGCGTGAGGGAAGAATACATTCGCGACAATCACTAACACGGAGGTTGATCTGTTTCGTACGTGGTTGCATTTTAGTTATCCCACTACTGATCATGATCACAATGCAGACAGCATAAGCACATGATACCTGACTCGTCACGTGATCAAGAATAGAGGGAACAACCGTCAAACTGGTGTCTCGCCGTGAATAAGGAATGGGCTCAGGATCACTGTATTAACGGACACGATCACGCAGTAACAATGTTCGTGGAGCAGAAGATCTTCACATAATTAGCATCCCACGTTTCAAAACGGTGCAAAAATACTCAGACTGCGCTACGCTGCATCCTGGCAACTTTTTTATATTTCCGCCGTCCTTTTGTCAAAATATGATATTGGTTAACTTCTCCCCCCGTCGCCAAATTGCTCATATGACAAAAAATTTCTCCTATCTCACTTCAAATAATTAACGATCGCTTTACTAATTACGTGTGGTTTCCAGTTTCACCGGTTTTTCTGATCACTTGGTAATCAACTCAGACATGCGTTCCGATTTCCTCAATCCATCAATCTTTTCGCTGTTAACGCTTGCCAATGAGTGTCTTATTCTATTGTATCATACATTCTTGTGTCGAAAGCTTGTTAAGCAACTAAATGACTTTTCGAGTGAAAAGTAGACAAGATTTGTCTCTGTGCTCGACCGCCTAGCTACTGGGCGGACGAAATGGTGGCTCAAATCAAAAATATCGCATTACGATGGCTTATTTACGAAACTAATTTCCCACTTTCATCGGTTGAGCCTCATTCGTTGTAAATCTGTTCAACTATCGGTTCTTGTCAATCCTTTGAAATTCGCTGATTTTTCCATACCGATCCAATGCGTTTTGTGGTCTCTGTCACTAGGAGTTCGGATCCATTTCAGGAAGAGATGGAAAACTATCTGATCCAGCTGTCTTAAGATAACCTACCACTCTATTTTCGACCGCGAACCGGTATCCATCTGTGTTGTTTTCGTAGGCTGCACTTTGAAAACGGACCGGCTGAACTACTCCCAAAATTTCCAGACCACATTCCATGGTCGTGTGCTTCCGGGGAAATTTTGTTCAGTCATCCGTATGCGAAACATACTACTGAGAAGAAAAATCCCAAGGAATCATTTGCGGAGCTGTCAGTTCTTTTGGCATTCTCATTCGCTATTTGCGAATCGATTGTTGCCAGTTCCAGCAGCCCCGGCCAATTTTCTGCGATGCATCATCTTTCTCCGCTCGAATATCTCTTTCAGGTTTCTCGCAACAACAAGTTTTAGGTCCATACTTTCAGTGCCCATGGATGCATGAGTGTCTAACAAGGCAACAATTGTTAATGTTGCTCATAGTTCCCGAGACCTGTCTGACTTGTGTGATATTCACATGACAGTGTACAAACATTATTTGATTTGTTTTGTTTGTTTATTAGGATCCTGGTTATCTGATTGTGTAAATATGAATTACCAAAACTCTTAGGCTAGTTTATATTTTAGAGCACAAAGCGACCAGCTTGTGTTGATCGTAGACGAGGATAGAAATCACATTGTTCGAACCATGTGATCTTGCTAATGGGATAAGAACTCTAAATCGGCCTACGAGGTTTCACACATTGTGCGGTTTTCGATCAGACTATCAAGATCATTGATCGAGATTCAGATAAGTGATGAAATAGTTACCCGTTACTTACCTGCATTACATTGTATTCAAGAAGTATTTAAGTTCACAAACTACCAGGACATCCAGTTACTGGGACCAGTAGTTAACCCCTAAGGGTTTCATAGCACCATAACTCGCCTAATGATCAGATACTTTGAATCTACTCAGGTATTTCGCAGGAGTTTCAGCAAGACATATATATATATATATATAGTCTGTGTAATTTACATGCTATTTCTTCCCCGAGGAAAGTCGAATTGGCTCAAACAAGCAGCAGTTTTCTATTTCGGAAAAAAATCACGCTAAAAAGTGACGGTTCAGACGTGGTATGATTCCATTTCTTCAGCACTTTCGTTGGATGTTGTACTCGATAAGTTTGGCGTATCTGCCCGCTGGACCTTCATTGTTCATATTTGCTTACGCTTCAGTCGCAGAAAAAAGTACAGGGAAGAATTAAAAGGTATGAAATAAAATTGCTCATTCAACACCTCGAGTTATCGTTTCCCATCCATCCATTCCCGTTTTTTCCCATCTTCTCTGTGTCAGGGAATGGTGGATCCTGGTGAGCAGTGCACGGATACACTAAAACGCGAATTTGGCGAAGAAGCCATGAACACGAACGAGGCAACACCGGAAGAATTGGATCATATCAAACAGTTGATTAGCGAGTTTTTCCAAAACGGTGATGAGGTAAATTTCCAGTTGCGTGCATTCTGTTAACGTTGTGCTTGCACAATACACCATTTTTCCATTTAGTTCACAAACACCGTTAGAAACTCGATCAGCTTATTAAAAACCGTTAACCTTACTTTACTGTTTTCTAATTTCTATCCTCGAATTCTCAGAATGATAGACTGAAACCAAACGAGTAAAAGTGAAGTTCTAACGAAAGGACTATCAGGCGGAAATAATGTAGACAACAAATTAGGTCAAACTCAGTTGCGCAATCATTCTGTTCAGCCTTTCCAGAACGGTGTTCGTTTGGAATTAAACCCGCTAAGCAAGATTAAGTTCAGTGAGTTAAACGAAAACATCATGGCTCAATAGTTTGGGAATTTAGGTGAAACGTAGCTTAGTTTTTTAGCTTCTTCAGAGTCCTAACCGCTGTTCTTAGGGAAATCCTTCTCTTTTGGGATGGGGGACGCGCTTTAACGGTTGGTCAGATGTCCGTCCACTTGTGAGCCCGAGCCCACGCGAGCCGCAGTTCCACAACCTCACTAAGCATCTGTCAACCCAATGACCCATAGGTTTGAGCCACAGGTCCGCCTGTCACTTTCGTGGTAGACGGCAAACTGCTTTCACCCGGCTCGTTACTACACCTGATCTGAGGAGAGGTTGTGTAGCTCTTTGTCACTTCAGGATCCACGGTCCTTGTCCCCGATCCGCCCCTCAATGGCAACGAATCTAAGAGTTTGTGAGACATCCGGTTCTCACGTCACGTACTTAATCCGAAGTTATTTTTTTCTTCTCTGAATACCAACTTTGTGATGCCTTAACAAAGCCCGTCGAACCACGTCATTGATGCCAATGCGTCATCATCTAGCTGAACAAACAACGAATGCGAATGGCCGCCTGTTTTGATCATTGTATTCACCATCGTTCAGCATTAAGCCGCAAGGAAATCTCCGCCGATCGGTAACCCAGAGTTACATGTTCCTATAAAAAGAGTAAATATGCAAACGGAACAGGGAGTGGACCTACACAGGCGGAAGAAGATAAGAATGCTGCGGTAACCAACACACGGTACAAGCGCTATTTCAATCATGCTGGTTCTACGAAAAGGGACAACACGATCGCCACTGTTCACGGTTCACTGCCATGTCCTTCAGTGTCTCTAGCCAACTAGTTGACGGGTCACTCAGACCTCAATTACGAAGACTCAAGACACCTACTTTACCTATGTCTGCCATGCATTTTCTCATTCCACGTTGCCACATCATTTGTGACCTCCGCAAGGCTTTTTCCATTCACTGGAAGGAACCCAACATAGGGTACGGTATAGTAGACGAGTATTCGCCATACAAAACACGTGGCCCAGCCATCGCAGGCTACTAAGTTTCATACGCTGAGATATGGTCTTCTCAGGACCGGCATCTAATAATAGAATCCTAACATGCTCATTACTCACCCGGTCCTCCAACTGACGAACATCTCCCATACGCATAATCCATGTGTCGCAACCGTACAAAAGAACTGAGCACGCTGTGGCACAGTACGCACAGCCTTTCAACTTCAAGGAAATATCACGCCAACTTCAAGAGTGCTTCAGTCCAGCGTAAGCTGCTCGAGCCTTCGATGTACGCGTATTTACCTCCACTTCCGAGCCACCATCGTTCGACATGCAGCTTTCAAGGTAGGTGAAACGGTCCACCATTGTTATTTTCTCTTCATCCAGTATCAAGTTCGGCACCGCTGTCTTCCAGTCCTGCAACCGTACTTTGCACTTTAAAGGTGCAAAGAACATGCCAAACCGAGCAACCGACTTCGAAAGTCTATCTATTGCGTGTTGTGCATGGTCCGCAGACTCGAACAGACACACGACGTCGTTTGCGTAATGTAGGTCACATAGCTTCCCTCCATTTCCCAGTTCGATTCCTACATCCCGGAGACTTCATAAAGCATCTTCCATCACCTCGTCCATGACGAAGTTGAACAGGAATGGAGAGATGGGACACCCTTGTCGAACGTCACTAGTCGTTTGAAATGAACGTGACAGTTCACCGTATACCCTAACGCGACCATAGGTATGCGAGTACAATGCTCGGAACAGGTTCACGAACTTCGTTGGCATACCCTTCCGGTGGAGGGCACTGAGTAGTGCTGTCCCGTTTACTGAGTGGAGAAAGATTGCGATCGCACGGCGGTATGTGTGGCGCGTTTCAAATATTTGACGGAGAGTGAACATCTGGTCGGTGCACCCTCGACCTTGACCAAACTGCACCTCGAAGTGGTGTGACGGCTTGCGTGCCTCCATGACCTAAGGCTGAGTACTGCAGTCACTCGGTGTGCCGTTCTCGAAGATGGGTGCAATCTGTGACTCATCCCACGATAAAGGAATACGTTACTCGTTCCAAATATGACGAAACAAGGTAATTGAACTCACCAGAGCATCTCCACCCAATGTAAAATAACTGGGAGAACTTCATCGAGACCGGCTGTTTTGCCCCTCCTCAGAAGTCGAATATTCGACTCCACTCTCACCTACGATGCCTTATCAAGAGACACCTCCCAAGGATTCACAGCTCCAGACGTCGGACTAGATACGATAGCGTATGGCCGGTTAAACTGATCCTTGAAATGCTCAGCCCAACGATCCAGCCTTTCCTGTCTACCACGAATGTGCTCTCCATTTCTATCGCACACGACTTCACTAACCGAAGTTCGCCGCCCACCGCTGTCACGTATAAGCTTAAACAGTCTTTGGCTGTTACCTGAAGCGGACGCCACTTCCATCTCTTCGGCGACCTTAACCCGCCAGTTCTCACGGTCGTTCTTAAGGCTTGTTGTCAACTGACGCTGCAACTGTCGACGCATCTTATTCACTTCCTTGCATTTGGGGAGCTGGCGTTTTTGTTCCATTAGACTCAGCGACTCTTGCGAAACGCAGTGTCTTTGACGAAGGCTGGACCTAGGACCACATGCGAAATCTACTGTCTAATGCATCTTCTACTTGATTTGATCCCACTGCTCGTCTACATTGCTGTTCGTCGGAGTTCTTAGTTCCTCGGATAGTTTCTGTCCATAGCTGTTTCGAATAGCCGAATCAGACAAACGTTCGACAACCAATCGGATTTATGACCTGCGTCCATGGCCATTGAACTGGAGCAAAACTCGCAATAAAACTAACGCATGGTCCGATTCGACGTACGTGGTCCGGTATGATCTACAGTTCTGGACAGAACCGCGCCAACGGTAGCTTACTGTGATATTGTCGATCTGACTCAAACTACGCGTGGAGTTGGAGCGCCATGTCGATGTGCGACGCGGACTGTGTCGGAAATTCGTACTAGACAGGAACAAACGATTGTATGCAAAGAACTGGAGAAGTCTCTCCGTTATCGGTTCGCTAAGTAGGCAAGGCGCACCGTCCACCTAAGTAGGCCTACGATGCACTAAGTTTTCCAACTTGTGTATTAAAATCAGTTGTTTCCACTACATTGTCAGAGGCGTTGGTTTTCCGAACAACATTGACGAGTTCGTCATAAAGCTCGTCAATGCTGCGGTCTGTTTTGGCGTATGCCTAGATGACAAATAAACTGCGCTTAACACTACTATCCTTTCGGACGCCGACTGATCCCTGCAGTCTCGTGACACACAAGTGACTGTTGACTGGGTTCCAGTCTAAAAGGGTGTCTTCGGCTTTCTCACTTAAGGCTATTCATACACCGCGTTGACTCACAGTTTGAGCTGCTTCTTCTCCCGACGTGTGCGGAAATATCTTGGGGGGGTATTAGGCGCAGTCAGTTGAATTACTCAACTCGGATCCTAAACTTGTGTTCCACTCACGCAGCAGATATCAATCGATAGTGAATCAGTTCATTGTCAGAGCCAAACACTCCTGTTGGCCAGCCTGCAATAAAGTGCGCACATTGAAGGAACCGAAATTCAGAGGCTGACGAGGCTTGAGACAATGTGAGCTTACAGATTGAAAATCACTTGCCGCACTATTTGGCAATGAGTATCCGGCTTGTTATCAGTAAGGTCATTAAGGGTAAGCAAAGCGAGCCAAGTGATTTTTTTGGAGACCGAAGAAACAGGTTGAATAGAAAAGAGGGAACTGTTTTTACTCATCCGGTCGTAATCTTTGTGCATTTGTTCATCGTATAGATTGCTATTTGATATTCTTCGCACTTGTTGCCCTTGTGTTATTAATCATTCATTGTTTCGGCTTTATTTTCTTATTTGTGAAATCTCATCATTTGCTCCACTGCTATACGCCTGTTGGACAAACTAATACCATTCATATTATGTTGCATGGTGCAAGTCATTCTCGTTTGACTTATTATCCACAAAGGGGGGAACTTGTTTGCTAGGCCGCTTCATTTTTCTGTAATCGTTTTTATTTATCCATTCTTGAGTGTGTGCATCTTCAATTTAGTTCATTTGAAAGGAAACGAAAAAGCGGTTTTCAAAGGACATCGGATCTTTTAAGCTGCCATGGAGGCGCACTCTGCTACCATTGGGCAATATTGGCCTGGGATTTGTTTAGTGTTTTCACGTTATCAACAAGTTCGTGCGAAGTTAGTAATTGTACAAATTAGTCTGAACTTATCAGCGCTCATTATTCGCTCTGCTTGATGCGCCGTCATATGCGAGCGATTTCTTTAGCTGCACTGCGTCACTTTTGAAATTGGATTTACCCTGTCTTCCTCAAATATCAGCTAAGTGTGGACTGAATGCACTTTATCAGACGTGTACTTCTATTTCATATTATCCTTCATTGCTCATTCTTGTCAGTCGGTACTCAGTTGTTCTAGTATCTCAGTCGAATCTAAACCTCATTTATTGCAACCAATTAACCCCAATATCTATTAACCATCTGTCGAAGATTGATTCTTTTGTAGCAGTCGTAGAGGACTCCTTTTTCATCCAAATTTGCTCCGTCCTCCGTTTTTTACCCGGCATACTTCTGCCTCTAAAAGTGCATAGCTCTCAGTTGCAATTCAGTTATCCTCCTAATAGATCAAAACAGAATGGTTTGATAACCTACTTGTTTTCACAACTGAGTCGTGAGTCGGTTGGTGACACACGCTGAATTCAGTTCATTCTTGGCGGTTTTATGGAGAACGTTTGTCAATTACTCATAAATTCTGTCCTCTTGTGTTGCGTATCCGCGTCTTCCCGAATAGATGAACAACTGAGAGTTTACAATTTGATTCTAAAACTTGCCTTGAGAAAGACTACCATGGTAGTCAAAACGTCGGCCAATTGCATCTACCAACAACGCTGTGTTGTCAACATTACATCATTCACAATAACTAACAGTTTAGTTCGCAAATCCATTCTCTGATAGATGGAAGTTGGCAATAGAAATTTTTTATCAGGTTAACGGTAAACAATATCTGACTTCACTCTAACTAACGTGTTGGTTTGCTTTCAAACGAGTCCATCACTTTCACGTTGCGTATCCCGATCGCTTGATCAGTACACTTTAATCTACCTTACTTTTTTCTAACCATGATTGCAATCTAATTCCGTCGTCTGTTGCCTGATGGCGCGATTTACAGGATGAAATTTCTTTGTTTCCTGGTATATCATTTGATGTGTGTGTGTTTGAATAGATGGATGGGTGAGCAACCCATTGTCAACCAAATGGTCGTACTCGGTCACGGTGACAACGACTTTTGAAAGCCAAGCGAAGGTGGCATTCGGGCTCCACGATCGACTTGCTATCTTAAAAACGTTTCGTAAAATCGCTGGGTTTATCACAACTGAGTTCAGCCACTTCTTCACAAGCGGTAATCCGCTCACATGTGATTATTTGACAGCCGGAAACCGTTGAATTTCATCACGCCACTACTCGTGATCATATACTGTGGGGTAATAAATCGTGTCTGGTTTGATTCACATTATGGATTAATCGGTTTGTTCACTCCCCGACAGAAACAGAATGTTCTCGTCTTTCTCGCTCACTTTATTGACGATCCTTCTTCTGTCTGTCCCCGTTTGAGATAACCAATATTACTGTTGGATATACTCTCCTGTAAGAAAGGTATTAAAAGAGGCTGTGTTTACTGCTAAAGTCGAGAGTTTGCTTCGCTTTCCTCTCGTTTTCAAAACAGCTTTATAGTATTATATTTTAATTAAATTGGTTTGTATAGCATGCTTGAAGCGTAGATATAATAAAACAGACAAGCCCCTTGACCACACCGGCACGCGTGACCTTAAAGCTTGCAATCTTAATAGATCTGGCATGGTAACCGTCAAACAAAGGGAGACGTCCACTCAACACCAAAGTGATTGGCGATGGAAAATGAATGCATTTCTTATAGAAACCGTACCTTGAAGACCCATTTGAGACCCTTCAAGTCCTTATCAACTAAACTTTGATGTTATCCACTAAGAAAAGTACGAAATACTGTTGGTCTCGCGGTAGCTTGGGGAAACGTGCCCACTACAGTCTTCAGACAACTATACGGCTTTCTTTCCAAACTTTTAGCACCTGAAAGTGACTATTTTCAGAGGCCAATGGAAAGGTTGAAATAAGTCTGTTTCTACCATTTTGGACCCATTCGCATTAGTATTGTTCATCTGCAGTTTTTTATCTAGGTACGTAATGGCCGTTATTTGTTTTTCAGGTTTATCGCGGTTACGTGGACGATCCGCGGAATACCGACAATGCATGGATGGAAACAGTTGCCGTCAACTTCCATGATGAAACCGGACAGAAAATAGCAAAATTTAATCTGAAAGCTGGTTAGTTTTTTTTCTTGGACTCTTTTTCTCTTCTAATCCTAGCAGCTGCATTCCGGCAAGAGTAACACTAAAGCATTAATTTGCCGAAGAGAAAAGGGATCTCTTTTTCATTTAATTCCACATTCAATTTGAACAGAACTATCCGTCGCTGTTCATTTGTCGTGGATATTTGTGCTCCACCAAGTTACAGCTCTCCGGAGAACAAAAGCAAGTTCGATCCTATTACTTCGAAGCATGCTTCCAACTGACGTTGTGGTAATCCCTTCCCCCAAATTGACTTTTTGAGGGGGGAGGATGCAGAAAAGCATTCACATGCCCAGTTTTTGTGCCAACCGATCGGACTGACGGCGGCGATTGCGTCATTCGAAGTTGTTCCGATCGAAGACTGCCTCTAGAGAACAGAAACTTTCTCATATAAACTGACGTAGGCTCATCTGATGTACTACTACACAACGCTAGACTCAAACTGACTACGTTGCATTTGGTCGTCAATAACAAGGACCAATCGAAGGTTATCAATCGTTCAGGTTCACACGTGTGAATCTAGATCACGTTTTTTTCCGAGCCTGCTTTTCTTTATGTCTCGTCTGTGGTTGCGTCAACACGTAGTCTTCATCCTAGGTGATATTCGCCGACTTTAACTCCAGTCAAGCTTTCAACGTGTTTATCATAACCATCAAGTTCCCAAATTATGAGCACTCAGGGGCAATTGTCATGCAGGATTCTAGAAGCAGCGGATATCCTGGCTCGTAGTCGCTCTGTGCTCTCAAATCCGTCCTCTGGCCGCTGTGTACAGCGAGACGCACAAACCCCTGAGATGTCGGTTGGCCGGGAGCTTAAAAAATGATTACGAGCTGTGATAGATGGAGAATTTTACCGCTATCCGCAATGATCGCAACCTTCGCCAACTGATTGGGAATGCTAGTCTCCGAAAACTAGGCGTATGAGGGGATCAAGAAGTCCGACGGCTCACTGATTTGCTATCACGAGCTTTAGGTAGAGCACTTTTGGGAACACGTTAATTGCTCCACTTCGACGATGAACCTTTCACGTGTACTTGCAACTAAAGCAATGCGGAAGGTGCCGACCCTCAGTCGGAGATAGAGGTCGTTAGTGAACTACGTGTCCCGGATAATGATAAGACATAAGCCGGATCACATGGGCTCCTCCGTTCCCCCTTGAGAATGATGGGAGCGTGTTAACAGTAAAGATCAGTAAAGTTTCTTGAGGTTCAATTGGAATGGGAGCCAAATTCCGAGATGCTGGTTTGAATCAGCTTATGTACCGATTTACAAGAAAGGTGTCAGGTCCTCGTGTGAAAACGCTGCATAGACCATTCACGAGAAACGTGCTCCTCCAGTAATCTGGTGTGTGTGCGAATCAAACCGGCTTCCGATTTGATCGGGGTTATATTGACCAAATAGTTGTCATAAGCACACCTTCCCTGGACTCTCCAATGTACCTTCTTTGGTCTAAATACAGGATTCGGCTCAGTCGACGGTGCAGTTCTGAGACTATGCCTATCATTGAATGTTCTGCTAGAGAAATTTATTTCACCTGCATAGTCGTGAGCTAACGGTGGAAGCCAAATTCGTGCTTATGGCGATCGCTCGCTCGCCCAAGTCCGCCAAGAGAAATGGCCCTCATCGGGGTTGCCGTCTTTCATTTTTTCTTTTTCACTTTGGTATTGAGGTCGTTATGGAAAAAATAGCCCTTTTCTGCCTTGAGAATAGCGCCTTTGATATTTGATCACGCAGAAAACTATCTGAATTGGGATATGCCGACTATTTTGCACCTATAAGTGAGGGCACAGGTAAATTGCAGGTTCCCCTCGACTGTTTGAATGATAGTACGTTACATGAATGTGGTTCTATGCCTTCGTGTTCTGCAGAAAAATTGTTTTTCTTATCTTATTCGTTAATTTACATGTCTTAGTTACTGGAAGCTACACTCGTGCAATGTATGACTGTTTGACTTGCGCCAAAACTGAAGGGCTTCGAGATATTGATCGAAGATGGATTTCACACCGCAGCAGTAAGGTCGTTCTTACTGCGGGCTCAGTAACAAGGCCGCTAAGGGCAGATATGCGAAAACTGTCTGTTTTTGAACAACATATCTTCGTATCATCGGGAGAATTGTCTCAATAACTCCGAGGTTAAGCATAATGTACTGAATTCTAGGGTCCAGTCTTTAGAAGGTGCATTGAATCTAAATAGATAAAGGTGGTCGGGAGATTTTTTCGTATTTCCATAGGCCAACTGCTGCGATATACGCTGTTCTTCGAGAAAGGTAGTGGTTCAAAGATGAGCTGTGCTGATCGGTTGGCGACATGGCAAAAGGCATGAAATCCGCACCCAGTGAACTGATCCGTATAGTTCCAGTGTTAGATCACCGGGTTGGAGTCCACGAGATCCTCCCAAGCGATGATTGTAGGCAATAGATGATGTGGCTCGTTTCCTCAATCAGTGGCGTTTTTGCACTCAACGTTTTCGCTCTTTTATTGTGTTCTTTAACTAATTAAAGCCCCCCAATGTGATGGATGTGACGGATAGTCGCACTTGATGTGCACCAATGTGACTCCAGAGCTGTACTCCACCCTAACTGCCTGCCAAACGGATCTCACTAAATTTGCTTGCACAAGCTGTAGCAAAAAGGACACCAGCACAACCCGAATTAATGCTATCAAAACTACCATCTCTCCCTCCGGCGGCTTTTCCGACCCCTTGAAGATTGTATTCAAGTGTCCGAAGCATCGTACGCCTCTGTGGTTTCCGCGCCACCTCCGTTTAGTGGGAATAAGCGAGACCGACGGGCGAAATCTACTTCGACGGCGGCCGTTTCACCGACCGAAACTAGAATGACAGAAATGCCTGCATGTCTGCCGGACGATGCCGAGACCAAAAGGCAGCTGCGGTCCATGTTTCGGCAAGTCGAAGGCGACCTTCACCAGCCAGATCTCAACATGTCCTGTGGTTGAATATCCTTAATTCATCTTTGCCTACGGCCCCGAAGTGTCTGAACTGTGATCTGCAAGTAACAAAGGTCTTCGAAAAATTCACAAATGACGAAATGTCCGTCGCGCAATCTCCATATTTGAAATCCGGGTTTCGTTTCAGTAGGATTCACGAGGACGGATCGCCTCGCACTTTGAAGATAATACTGACATCCAGCGAGCAGGCTCAGTAAATCGAGCGACGAACTCGACATTTTAAATCGTGAAACTATCCGGTCATTAAAAGAATTTGACACTTAGGCTGCTCAAAGATGAAGCGAACAATCAACGAGCTGTGGGAGCGTGGATAAGAGACAAAGGAGAAACTGTTTGTACTCTAGATTTTTTGGGATGTACCGGAAACTCCGTTCGAAATGACATTGCAAAACAAACAACAGGAGGCAATAAGGACGCACGATTCCAAACATGTAACGGATACCTCCGAGCAGTGGGGAGAGATCTAACTTCTATAGATCCCAGAGAAGGGGTCCACATCGATTGAGTCTCTCATTGGTCTAAGTTCCGGTCGAGACTCAGGGCAGAATAGTATTCTACCGAGTGCGTCCGTGGGTTGCGGATAAGGGAACGACCACCATCCAGATGGTCATCCGTGAATAAATTAAGCTCAAGCCCACCAAAAAAGCGGCAGCAATGTGGGGGACGTAGTAGGTTTTCGCATATTAAGCGTTCTCCCTAAATACCACAAAAGCCCGCTGGTGGCACTGTGACAGGGAGTGTGACCTGCCAACCAAATAAAGCAATTGCTCTTTGTCACGTCCCACTTCCCTGAAGACGTACGAACAGATCAACTGGCCACAAGCTCGTTTGAAATGATTCTGTTGCCGTGCAGAAAGCGCTTGGCTGTGTACAGGCTAGAGATGCATCCTCGAGTAAAAAGGCCTGCTCTGGACTAGGTAACCAAATAGTACGACAGTTCGCAACGCACACAATTATGAAAACGAACGATATTCGGACGATCTTTCATCCTGCACAACCGTTTGTTCCTCTACCCTGTTTTCGTACATTCTTTGGGAATCGCAAATACAAGAACACTACTAACTGGCATTAGGCGATATTGCTAGCCATTGTGAACTTCGCTGATCGCTTTAGGAATCATCTACCTGGCAATTAGTTAATATGCTCTGACAAAGAAATCCTGTATCACTAATTTGCTGCTGGCTTGGGAACATCGGGCGTCCCCCTTGATCGCGGGTCATCCCATGGATATTCTGTTCGTTGGTTTCAGTAAACTGTGGCGTATCATCCAAACTGCAACGGACGTCGGGATTCTTCTAGATGGCCTAAAGATCTTGGAGCAGCAGGCAGAAACGCGGGAACTATCCATTAATTTCTCCAGCTCCAAATATGCGGGATGCTATCGGAGGAGTTTCATGGTAGGGCTCAAACGGAGCCCCTTCTGTTTCATGGAGATGAAACGATAATGTGTTGTTCACCTTCAAAGTTTAAAATACGGTTGCATGACTGGATTGGATCGAAGCCGAACCTTGTTCTGGGAGGCAACGAGCTTAGTGAACTAAGTACGCTTTGTTATTTAGGCAGTTACACCTCTCCAAATGGTGGTGTATCGGACACGATGTCTTCGCGTACACAGAGACCTCGATCGGTGTTTCTCAATCTTAAACCTTCGGTTGTCAATCAAAGATGGACTTCCCACTGTAAGACCCGCTTTGCTCTATGGGTCGGAAGCATGACCTTTACGGATAGATATACGAAGACTGTCGGTGTTTTAACACGGTGTTTTCGTACTATTCCAAGAATATGGTGAGAGAATTTAACTAGGAACTCTGAGGCTACACATGGGGAATTGTCGCGCTCAGTCGAACGAATGCACTAGATTTCAATAGATTAGCGTGCTCGGGACATGCACTGCGTACGTACGCTAATCGACTTCGTCTGTATGCTGAGGCAGGCATTAATTAGATGGATCAAAGTGGCCAGTCTGTGACCTGGTCAGAAAGCATGGAAGCCCTAACCGATGCAGTGTTCCAAATAAATTGAGTTGGATTACCGGGTTCGCATCTGCGAAAGTCCCTAGCGCGATGGTTGGAGACTCTAGGCGACATGCTGCAGTCAACAGCGTCCCGCATACGGATTAGTCCCGACTCTCTGTAGCCCTTGTCTTGGAGTTATTTGGTTTTGCCTTTACTGTTATTCTAAGATCTGAAGCGGCAACTAAAAGCGAGACATGTTTCTAGATTAATGGTTGCATAAACTAAGACGAACTGTTTGACAATGTTCTAGAAGCACGGGTACAGCCAATTATGAATTGCCAAATTGAACGTTGATCAGGAGTGGCAGGGTTCAAACCCCGGACATCCACATTCACGTACGCCACGAAGCTTGACAACCAACGGTTATGCTGAATGGATAATCGACCCATGGAGAGTTAATCAAATGGGTTTACGCGAATCAACCGCCTTCGCCTGGAAGATAGATATTTAAGATAACGGAAAATTAGACTTGTTGTCCGTTTCGCTCCGGTGCTTGTTGATTTGTTCAAAGGATCAACCAGGCAGTGTGCAGTCCCACTTAACGATGATAGGACCACCAGGAAGTTGGTCATTGCGGTCCCCAGGTTTTCTGTTTTACTTTCAAAAATCATACCATGGTAAATGCCGATTAAATATCTATAATTTTGGTAGCCTACTACTATATCCTACCAATGCACACCGCGCGAATTTCTTCAGCCCCCCTGCTTTTTCTAGATTTCCGGTGAGACAAAATCGTACACCAATCACGTTATAGGCTAATGACTGGAATGTCGCCGCGAAAACAACTAACAAAGGATAAATCGAATTTTCGTAACCGCCTTTATTATTTAACTCAGCTGTGTAGTGCTAGAGCACTTGTTTACTGTGGCTCCGGTGATTTCGGTTCGAACTGCTTCCGCTTTTTTTGCCGGCATTTTTTCCGATGTATTCACATAGGTTGTACGCTCCATACAATCTTCAATCAGATTTGTGAGTTAGACAACTCGTATCATTGGTATTCCATCAGAGCTTCATGTCTGATCTCTAGACGAATGCAGTTTCATAGGGATTCAAACATTCCGAAGAATTCAAAGACTTAGAAGCCTCGAACAAATGTGTTTCACAATGACAGTGCCCCGTGCAGTCACGATGGACATAAAAATAATAGCACTGACACTATGTCGATCGACCACAAAAGATGTGAAATTTCATCGACTGAGAAGCATTGTCCACAGGGGCTTCGTGACACAAAAGATCGTCAAATCGTATGTCGAGCTTTGCTACGGTGAAAATCAGTTGGCTGTTTTCCAAGGGAAGTAAAATCAAGTATTCATTTTCTGCCCCCTGCATTTCCAACACATCCATCTCACAATTTATGACCTTGCGGTACTAAACTGATGTTATGCATCGTGTCTTACTAAAATCAGCCAAATGCATTTCCGAACCACGTTGTAACAGTATGGTTTCATTCATTATATCATTCACAATAGATTTCCTTGTTTTTCCAATTGAAGGCGACGATGCACGTAATGTGCGCTGGATGGATGTGGACTCTGCATTGAACTTGTACGCCAATCATCGCGAATTTATCAAACTTGTTGCTGTGAAACGAAATGCTAAGTGGTAAATCGACTGGCAGCCTCGACGCCGAGCGCTTTCTATTCACTCAGACAAAAATTCCATCATTTACTACTTTAATTTAAAGTAGAAATTCGATCTATCTTCATTTACCAACAAAAAAGTAAATTGTTTACAAAAAACTGTTTTATTGTGTTTATGAACAATGTGCCATGGGGTGTTGAGGGAGCTCTGAAACATAAATACAAATGGACCAGTTATAATACATGATACATCGCATCCTTCGATGCGGTGCAACGCCCAAACACCACGCTTTTCAAATGCAGTTCTTAGTACAGAGAACACTCCAGAAGCAAGCAGGGCGACATCCAAAGGGCAATTAGTTCGTTTGGTGTGTGCGCACACGGCACCGATGTCTTCCCAAACGAGCTGCAATCAGCTTAATCAAGAAGGGATTGGGTTGAAAGTAGGCTCGCCGACCGTGGTCATAGGAAATAGTCCGGGACGGGTTTGCGAACTGGGATACTTCGAACATCCTGAAATGTGATCAAAACAATTTTTGAGCGGAATATCATTAAAACAGCACGTTTCAAACAAAAAGCTCGCTTGAGCGAGAACACGATCGTTAAAGAAATTCCCAACGGTGATCAGATTAACATAAGCTTCCAAACCCATTATTGCATCGGCGACAGTCAGATGTTACTGCCTACTACAGTAAGGTAAACAATCAGTCCAGATACGAGCCACGCGAAAAAATATCCGCAACAGAGAAGCAAATGCGATTTCACGGACATCCTGAGATAGAAAAAAATGGTTTCCCATTCGACAGGGACGGCAAAAATTTATTGGCTTTGGAATGTCCCTTTCATTAGCTGCAAACCACTGGATCTGTCAGTTAGCTCTCAATCGCTTTACCATCTACGCTGTTATAAGCAAAACGCAAAAAAAAAACAGCGGCCATCAGCTTGTGAAAGTAGCAGTAACTGGACTATTAATGGTTATTGAAATAAGCTAATCAGGTTCAGAAATACTCCGTATTTAAACAAAAAAATGACATAAGTAGGGATACCTTACACAACACTAGCCTTCTTAATTCCATTGCAGTTGTGATTTGTACCTAGTATATTATTGTAAGTTTGTGGAAGAACCTGTCCGTTCATCCATTTCCTGTGGGACCAGTGGGCATGTTTTCCCAAAACGTTCAGTAGAAATGCCCACCCCATGCCTAATTGTCTGCGTCAGTCGTCCAACAGTATCGGATTCACTTCTATTTAACGTTTACCCGGGCGTTACACAAAGGCTTAACTACAGCTGCTCAAAGTAGTGATAACTACCATCCAATCGATATTTGGAGTAAAGAATCAATCCGACAGCCCGCTAGCACACCTTCGGATCAATATCCACCAGAGAAGATCGAACGAAACCTGAAAATCATATCAACAAACGTAAGAAAGCTTTGTGTGTTATTTAAAAACAAAAGACGAGGTAAAAACAAGAAGACAAAGTTCAAGTTCGACAATATCGCCATTGCGAATAGGAAAATCGGACCAGTATCGAACCGCAGGTACAATGCGAACCTGCGTGGTGACAATGAGCGATGAGGCAATTTGACGACTATTGTGGGCCCAAAGGATATACAAAACGAGGCCTGAATTGTATTTTTACAGATTTCTGTGTACGTAGATGTCCGCATTTTAATCAAAAACGGTCAAAATCATCACCTCGTCGTAATAAGGGAAACATGGAAACTGCCTAACTATAAAGGATTGCCGAAAAAATTAGGTGAGACACAAACAATTGGTTAGAATTCGGTCTAAGTAAAGAGTTGTAAAGTTTGTGTGGTAGGGTGTGGAGCATATCGGGGCAGGAGAACTAAATTGTAGAGGATGACAAGAATCGGAAGGAATCTATTGGAATGTCTCTTCACACACAGATGTTTATTTCAGTTTGGGGAGTGGTTGTTTCAGTGGTATGAAAGATACCACCGATAATTAACAGATCATCCCGAGGGGTTCGGAAATCTTTGTTGAATGAACCAGTAAAATGGTAGGGGAACTGTAAAGAATACCAGGAAAAATAGATCGGCAGACGAAAAGGGAGATTGCGTTTTGTTTAGTTCTAGCGCACCGTAACTGTTTTGTCGAAGGAGGGCACTTCGAGTCTCCTTACAGTTCGAAATATGAAATGACTACCTCAATATCTTATCTACCAATGAAAAAACAGTCAGATGGATAAGCAGACACCTAACATATTTGCGTAAACAGACAATCAAATCAGAAAAAACAAAAAATTGTTAATGTGGAACAAGTTAGTGGGGAAGTTCAGGAAACTTTCAGCTACAGATGCTTCTTGATAGAGAGCAATAAGGTCAGAATATTTCAACAACTGACTGGGTGAATTCCCTAATAGTCCTTTGTTGTAGGTCGAAAACGAACAAGAGTAGCTCCCTGGAGAACCCCATAGTTATTTATCAAAAGCGTAGGCATTTATCAGATCAGTATTGTGCGTTGAATTCTGTTGATGAAGTAGCCAAACAGTTATGCCATCAAAAGCTTGGGACGACCAGATGTTTGCAGTTTGTGGAAGAGTAGGAAAATGGAACAGTTAAAGATGGGAAGTCTATAAAAGCATACTTTACAACTTGCGAATGCTGAAAAGTATAAAGTGACGTGATAAATCGGAAAGGCGACAGTGTTTAAAATGAACCTGTTTCGCTTGCAAACTAAAGAGACCATTAACGGAGGATAACAAAGCAATGGAACGATAGCCCTCAGCTATATTTGCATACGCTTCAGAAGTAATGACGGATAGTTGGAATCTACAGCTGCGATTACTTTGATCGAACGAAGGAGTTTGAAAGTTTTATTTGATCACCTTCCAGGATTTACAAATCTAGGGCTGCTACTTTTAGACATGAATGCACGGTCTCCATTTTCTACTTCTGCACACAACTTATCGACTCATTTTTTTCAAAATCCACTGCTGGATTACTTGTTACAGACGTCTGCTATTGTATGAGGGTATGGCGAATCGATTCATTTCGCTTCCTTTGTTATGAACAAGGAAACGTGTTCGAATTTCTGAGAATCCACTACGATGTAGAAATCTCCCTTCCATTTCTTTAAGGTTGGAAAGACAGAGGAAAAGGGCAGCACATTGAAAATTGAATTGAGTGTCTCCATCAAAAAGCTGATACCGTTATTCGATGCTCTAACGGAAAAACAAGAACAAGTATAGAAACAGGGATTCTTGAAGACGAATTGCTTCTGCTGGAGTGAAAAGCGGCCGGGCGAGGAAACCTCGGAGCCGAACCTAGAAGATAGCGGTCGCTAGTTGAGATTATTGCACATAATTTCAGAGGGTAATTTGGGACGGTTGGTAATAGTCCTATCTAGAATAGTAGCTTCTAGTTGGGGATACAGAGGTCAGTTAGGTCAAACACAGATTGGGAAATGACTAAAATTAGCTACCACTGCACATTCACAATTACCCGGGTACATTTTACAAAAGCACTATCGAAGGGTTTGTATCAGCACTATCCGATATTGTTGGACTATGCAGTTTCAATAAAAACTTCACTACAAATTTACCTGAGGTGCCGCCTCGAAAATGGCAAATTCTTTTTTCAGTCGTTCATCCAGTCGAAGGATAGCTGCTATATTGCCACATCGATAGCAGTAATTTGGAGCGGACCAGACGGTCAGCACACTCTGGTTAAAATGCCACCGGTAACCTTCTATGACCAGTTGGTGAGCTCGGCAAATCAGGTCCAGTTGATTGGTCTGACGCGTGAATTGCGAATAGAAACAGAGAAACAGATGTGTAAATTTTGATCTTAGAGGTGAGGTATAGGAAGAGAAACGGATGTTGGTGCATGCGTGTACTCTCAAAAAGTGGAAATTAAACACGCAAAGTTTAAGGTCGAAAGTTTGCACGCATTCGCATGTGGAATTCATATAACTGTGGAATAGTGACTCGAAAAAAATGAAAAAATCGGACTTATAATGTTCGGATTGGTGAAGCAGAACTGCCCGTAACTGCGCGTCTCTGGGCTTCTGATAAGGAAACGACCACCATCCAGGCGGTTAGTTGCAAATGAGGTAGACTCAAGCCTACCGAATAAGCGACCACAGACAAGCACCGGCAATGTCGTGCGCGATATAAATGGAGTACTCATCTATGGCAAACAAAAAAGGCTGGGCCGTTGGGCTGAGCACTCCGAGGATCCGTGTAGCAGCCACATGCAAACTTATTTAGCCCGACGCCTGCAGCTGCAAATCCCTGGAAGATGTCCGTCGACCCCAAACTGAAGTGGAAGTGCAGTCGAGTATTCGGCTTCTGAAGAGTGAAAAAGCAGCCAGTCCAGACGGGCTTCCCCCAATTCTTTTCAAATTGGGTGGGGAAGTTCTGGTGAAATCCCTTATCTCCTTGCTCCATGATACTTGGAACGGGGTTCGCATTCCGTTATCGTGGGGTGAGTCACTGATTGCACCCATCTTCAAGAAGGGCATACGCATTGACTGTAGCAATCATCGTTGGATTAGTTTGATTCCGATAGTTACTAAGGTATTAGCTTCGATAATAGTGCGCCGTTCGACACCGATTCGCAAGAGTGACATTCGCGAACAGCAGGCCGGTTTTCGTAAAGGTTGAGGTTGCATGGACCAGATGTTCACTCTTCGGCAGTTGCTCGAAACGTGCTACACACATCGCCGATCGACGATTGTGCTCTTTCTGGACTTGAAAGGTGATTTCGATTCCGTGGATCGACCAGCACTATTCAGTGCTCTCCACCTGAAGGGTATGCTAACGAAGTTCGTGAACCTGTTCCGAGCACTATACTCGCATACCCATGGTCGCGAGGGTATACGGTGAAGTATCAAGTTTATTCAAAACAGCTAGTGGCGTTCGACAAGGGTGTCCCATCTCCTCATTCTTGTTTAACTTCGTCATGGACGAGGTGATGGAAGATGCTTTATGAAGTCTCCGGGATGTAGGAATCGAACTGGGAAACGGAGGGAAGCTATGTGACCTATATTACGCAGATGACGTGTTCCTTTTCGAATCTGCGGACTATGCACAACGTGCACAAGATACACTCGAGCTCCGTTGCTTGGTTTGGCATGTGGTTTGCATCTTCAAAGTGCAAAGTACGGTTGCAGGACTGGAAGACAGTAGTGCCGAACTTGATACTCGATGGAGAGGAAATAATAATAGTGGACCGTTTCACCTACCTTGGTAGCTGCGTGTCTAACGATAGTAGCTCGGTAGTGGAGGTAAATACGCGTATATCGAAGGCTCGAGCAGCTTACGCTGGACTGAAGCACTTGTGTCGTCGGCCTGATATTTCACTGAAGTTGAAAAGTCGTGTGTACCGTGCCTCAGTGCATTCAGTTCTGTTTTACGGTTGTGAGACATGGAGTATGCGTGTTGGTGATGTTCGTCGGCTGGAGGTTTTTGACCACCGATATCTACGTAGTATGGCTACGATTAAACGGAGTGATCGATTGAGTAATGTAGAGCTCAGGAATGTAGTACTAGATGTTGGCTCTCAGAATGCCTTATATCAGCGTATGAAACTTAATGGACTGCTGTGGTTGGGTTACGTGTTGCGTATGACGAACACTCGTCTACCATACCGTGCCCCATGTTGGGTTCCTTCTAGGGAATGGAAGAAGCCTTGCGGAGGTCAACAGATGACATGGCACTGTGGAACGAGAAAATGTACAGCAAACTTAGGTAAAGTAGGTGTCTCACGTCCTCTTGTTTGGGGTCTGGAAGACTCGTCAACTAGCTGGCTGGAGACACAGAAGGATATAATAGTGAACCGTGAACAGTGGCGATCGTGTTGTCATTTTCTATCGAATCGGAATGATTGAAAACACGTGCGTTTGTACAGTTAGACTGTGCTTCGTGTGTTGGCTGCAGCAGCATCTTATCTTTTCCCATCTGTTTAGGTCCACTCCCTGTCGTCTTTGGATATTCACTCATTTTTTGTAACTCTGGGGAGAAGACAGCGGTCAGTTAGGATTGCCTTGATGTTTAACGTTGAACGTTGATGTTGATGATGGTGGATAATATAAATATATATATATATTGTAAGTAGTATCTGAATGAGTGAACAAAGTTTGCCCGGAAGCACACGACCGGTTTCGCGGTGACTGTCGCTCATCAGGTATATCTATGCGGATAGTCTTGTCAAAACTTAGGGAGCGGCGCACAAAGGAACAGAATCGTTCCGTACAGGATTTCCGAGTTATGAAGAGGAAACTCCGGCTTAGCTTAACACGTTTATCCCCAAACACTGCGTTAGGTAAGGAGGACAGGTGGGAAACAGCCAACATTCTCTTGACCAATGCATGTGGTATTATAGGGAAGCGGAATAAATTGGAACCCCTAGAGGCAGTGAAAATGCCCATCAGCGCAGCTTTAACGGGGACGTGGTTCTCGCAGGAAGTTCGGGACTTGGAGGTACACCTAATCGGATATACATTATTTCGCACAGATCGCAAGCAGCCGATGCGCGGAGGGGTGGCCCCGTACATCTGCAACAAGGCTTCTACACATATGTCAGACACAAGCTGATAAAAATGGCTTTGAAGAAGCATTATGGGTGAGGGTAAAACTCTCCAACAATGGATATGCAATTATTGGAGTAGTCTGCCGTTCACCTGGGGCTATTCCACCAGGTCTTCTAGAGCTCATGGTTCGTTGACAGTCACTGCTTGGCACTAAATTTCAACGCTCCACACGTTCAGTGGGGATTGGATTGCTCCGCACCGACTGCGGACAGGTTTTCCCGCGGGTTGGCAGTGGTGTGTGCGCTGGCACCGCACCACCACGTGTACGAACCCACTGGGAGGCAGGCAGAGCACTTGATCTATTTTAGATCTAGCATTCTAACCGAGAGCCTCTGGCGTGTCCCACCTAGACCGTTTAAAGGCGACTGGGCACTACTGATCATGCCAATCCATCAATACACTGAAGGCGCGGCACTCCAGTACTAGTGGGAGCACGGCGTGGTTCAAATGTCTGGCATATTCTATTTGAGATGCGAGTAGCAGCTGCCAACTCCCCATGGTGATAACGTAGGTCATGCCTGGACTGCATTCAGGAAGAAAAGTACTGGGCTAGTAAACTATGCAGCTCTACACAGGCTGCGTAGCTACATGTGTGGCCCTCCGTGGCTTCATAAGGAGCAAAGAAGGCAACTGCGTCGAGGAAATCGCGCACATCGACGAGCGAAGAATGCAACAGGTGAAGAGAAATCCGAAACTTTTGTACCGCACTCAAACTTACAAAAAGAAAAGCATATGAGGAGCGCTCGGTTATGGAATCCAAAACGGCCTCCAAAAAACCTCTGTGTGTACGTGGCTAGGGGAACGGAATCGCGTTTGGTAGAAGACGGTCCCCCGGCTGATTCAGACTCCAAAAAAGCCGCTCCTCACCATGCCTCAGTGAAACGGATGAGCAATAGTTTTGCGCCTTCCAGATAACACTGGTCCCACACAAAGATCCCATAGCAAGAACCTCCTAATCAACTGACAAACACACCAAGAGCATATTTTCACCGGACTTATGCTCCAAGCATTGACAGAAGAACGAATTTGCCAAACACTTAACCCCAGCAACAGATAGCGAAAGAAAACTCCGCAAGTAACTTTATCGAGAGAATCGTTCCATGCCAAAAACTGTATGAAAATTTTAACCAGTGGACTGCCTCAAGTAGGTTTAAACTTCCAGATTCACGGCTTTTATTCCGAAGTTGGCTGGGTAAGTGAAGCGGTACCGCGAATGATATAACGTTAATAACAGCGTCGTTGGTAGATGTGTTATTAACATTATATCGTCCATAATAAAAACCAATACATGGCGCATCAATTTTTCGATACACTACATACGCCATTCGGTCCTGATGTTTACGAAGCGATACTGCATTTGACTCTGTTCTTCATGTGAATGGCTTTTGCTAATTATCTAATTTTCCGTTAATTCACAGATCTTTTAAGCAAACGTTGTTACCAAGTAGTAATCAAAACTGAAAACAAACCGGTGTAGGGTCACGATTGTAAAAACTGGACTGGACTAAGCGAGAGAATCGGCAATCATAATTGTGAATCTTGGATTGCCATAGACAACAAGTCGGCCGACAATGAAGGATGGAATAACATTAATACATTTTACCTGGTTAAAATTCGCTACAATATCTGAACCGAAAAGATATCCAGCTCCACGAGGACTAACGCCCCATCCGTTTGTTTCTTCTGGATCCGACCACAGGAGGTCGCACATGGGACCGTCGTGAGGCACTTCCTGCTTTCGATCGATTGTTCGAATTTGATCAAGCGTTGCAATAGCTGGCGAAAGACCACCGTGGACACAAAATATCTGCGAAGGGGAACAGAATTCGAATTGAAAACAAGCCTGGCGAACAAGTTTGTTTTGGGTTACTTATACACATGCCATCAAATCATAATATAATAGGTCAATGTGCATTTTCCAACGGGAACACGCAAACGAAAAGACACAAAAGATCATCAGCATGGGTGGTGGAAGCGGACCCGCTGCCCCCGTTTCGCTATCATCTCTGGCGCAGTGAGGTCTAAAGTGATTCTACGCCACTCCAAGAATCTTCCCCCGCCCCCACTCGTCATACACTAGATTCTGTGGCTACGGAGTTTACTCTTTCCATTACACTTGCGTCAACCAGGATATAAAAGATCAAATTGGGAAAGATCTCGGCTATTGCCGAGAGTTGCGGAATTCTAAATTTCACAAGATAACCCTAGGTACAACATTTTGCATTTATTTCCCAGGCTTCTGACTTTACTCAAAATAATTTTCACCTTCACAAGACTATCTCCAGATGGAAAAAAGTTAACTCCATGGGCATCGCAGATCACAGCGAATCAAGCGTTGAGGGCGTACGCAAAATCCGCACAGACGCCAGCCAGTGTTGTTTCCATTAACGGTAGCCGTAAAATGGTCTCAAAGTTACATGCTCCACATCATTTTCAAAATCATCATCATCATCGATCAACGTTAAACATCAAGGCAATCCTAACTGACCGCTGTCTTCTCCCCAGAGTTACAAAAAATGAGTGAATATCCAAAGACGACAGGGAGTGGAC
>LUCM01002692.1:0-32005 GCA_008360955.1 Fasciolopsis buskii | reverse complement strand
TTCGTCGGTTAGAGGTTTTTGACCGTCGATGTTTACGTAGTATGGCTAGGATTGGATGGAGTGACCGGGTGAGTAATATTGAGCTTAGGAATCTGGTATTGGGTGCCACTTCTAAGAATCGCTTTTTTCAGCGTATGAGACTTAGTAGACTACGCTGGTTGGGTCACGTTTTGCTTATGTCGAACACTCGTTTACCATATCGTGCCCTATTTTGCTCTCCTTCCGCGCGGATCAGCAGATGATGTGGCATCATGGGATGAGAAAATGTACAGCGAATTTAGTTAAAGTAGGTATCTAAGGTCTTCGTGGTTGGGGTCCGAAAGGCCCCTCAGGTAGGCGGCTGATGACACTGAAGGATATGGTAGTAAACCGTGAACGGTTGCGATCGTGTTGTCACTTTCCGTCGAACCAGAATGGTTGAAAAAGTTTGTTTGTACAGTTAGACTGTTCTTCGTATTGGGTACTGCGACATTCTCATCTTTTCTCGCTTGAGTAAGTCCATTCCCTGTTCCCCTTAGATATTCTCTTTTTATAGAAACGCGTAACTGTGGGGAAAAGGCAGCAGTCGGTGTGGCTGGTCTTGCTGTTTAATGCTGAACTATGATGATCATGAAGTAACGATTGAAGGAAGGGATTGGGAGCTACAGCCACTCATGTTCAAATTGGCAACTAATACCCGGCATGCGGCAGCTGAATGATGAACAGTAGCATCGATGGCTCCTTTGGGAACAAAGGAGTGAAAGTTGCAATTGGAAAATTGAAGGTGTCTGTAATCTGATGAGCGGGAGGTTTCATTTTCTTCGAAAGGTGGAGCAACAACACCGGAGAAATTGGTGAACAAAATGAATGTTCAATTTGCGAACATTGATGAGAATAATAAATTCTCGTTTACTGTTTGAATGTCTAGTGAGAGCGTTAGAACGAGCATACATGTAATCATTTATTGTTATGGTTAATTCGACAGGAAGTCGGCATTAATGATCCTGGGATGGCGAAACATGCAAGCCCACAGTAGACGAGGCGTGATAGTGAGCCGGGAGACGACATCATCTACGACAATTACATGTACAAGGCACGTGCCGAATGGAGCTATGGCCCTCGCGAGTGTGCTAAGTGCTTAGCGCACATGTTTCGCAGATCTGAACAAGCACTCTAGATAGTCTGCGTAATCCAGATTATCAAACTTCTTTCCATTTTCTAATTCGATCTCTACATCCTGGAGACCTGAGGCATCCTCATTTACCTCGTGCATGATGTACTTAGCCGAGAATGGAGAAATGGAGCACTTTTGTCAGATGTCGGTATTCGTTTTGGATGAACTTGATAGTTCTACATATACTCTCACGCGACTGTAGGTATACGAGTACAGTGCACGTAACAGGTTCAAGAACTTCGCTGGAATACCCTTCCGCTGAAGAGCATTGCATACTGTTTCCCGGCCAAATAAGTCCAACTCGCCTTTTAAGTCGACAAAAATTACGGTGATGGGGCGGCGGTGTGTGGCTCGTTTCGAGTAACTGCTGAGAAAAGAATATACGGTCAGTGCAACTTCAGACTATCATCATCCTCATCGTCCAGCGTTAAACAGCAAGGCAAGCCTCACTGGCCGCTGCCTTTCCTCAGAGTTGCACGTTTATATAAAGAGTGAATATCCAATGGGAACAGAGAGTGGATCCATACAGGCGGGAAAAGATAAGATGCTGCTGCAGCCAACACACGGGACACAGTCTAACTGTACAAACGCACATGTTTTCAATCATTCTGATTCGATAGAAAATGACAGCACGATCACCACTGTTCACGGTTCACTGTCATATCCTTCAGTGTCTCCAGCCAGCAAGTCGACGAGTCTTTCGGACCCCAACCACGAAGGCGTGAAACACCTACTTTACCTAAGTTCGCTGTACATTTTCTCCTTCCACCTTGTCACGTCATTTGTTGACCTCCACATGGCTTCTTCCATTCCTTAGGAGGAACACAAAATAGGGCACGGTATGGTAGACGAGTGTTCGTCATACGCAACACGTGACCCAACCAGCGTAGTCTACTAAGTCTCATACGCTGAAAAAAGCGATTCTTAGAAGTGGCACCCAATACCAGATTCCTAAGCTCAATATTACTCACCCGGTCACTCCATCCAATCCTAGCCATACTACGTAAACGTCGGTTGTCGAAAACCTTCAACCGACGAACATCGCCCACACGCATACTCCACGTCTCGCAACCGTACAACAGAACTGAACGCACTGCAGCACAGTACACACGACCTTTCAACTTCAGTGAAATATCAGGCCGACGCCACAAGTGCTTCAATCCAGCGAATGCTGCTCGAGCCTTGGATATACGACTATTTACCTCCACTGCCGAGCTACCATCGTTGGACACGCAGCTACCAAGGTAGGTGAAACGGTCCACAATCGTCAGCTTTTCTCCATCCAGTATCAAGTTCGGCGCTGCTGTCGTCCAGTGCTTTAACAACACTTTGCACTTTGAAGGTGCAAAGCACATGTCAAACCGAGCAACCGATCGCGACAGTCTATCTGGTGCCCGTTGTGCATGGTCCGCAGACTCGAACAGGCACACGACGTCGTCTGCGTAATCTAGGTCGCATAACTTCCATCCACCTCCCAGTTCGAGTCATACATCCCGGAGACCTCCTAAAGCATCTTCCATCACCCCGCCCATGACGAAGTTGAACAAGAATGAAGAGATGGGAAACCCTTGTCGAACGCCACTAGTCGTTTCAAATGAACGTGACAGTTCACCGTATACCCTAACGCGACCATAGGTATGCGAGTACAATGCTCGCAACAGGTCCACAAACTTCGTTGGCATACCCTTCCGGTGGAGAGCACTGAGTAGTGCCGGTCGATCCACGTGGTCGAAAGGACCTTTGAAATCGAGGAAGACTAAGACCGTGGGGCGTCGGTGCGTGTGGCGCGTAACAAATTCTAACATAAGTATTTCATTTATGAGAGCAGCTTGGAGCTGAGCATTTTTATCGACAGCTTCGTCAACCCGTAAATCTTACGGAACTGACATTATTCGCTTAGATAAACCTTCGATCGGCGATCTAGCCACAGTGTGTTCTTGTCCATGCACATACTTTGGGGGTAGCAAGGCACACTCCTTGCAGCAGTGTAACATACAAGAGTCTTTACTCGTTTTCCTTATCCCCGTTCTCTATGAAATATTCAAACTGCCTAACAGATCTCCAGTGAAAATTCCCAGTTCGGCCTTGGGCAGGTCCACCAGACAGTTAAGTGCCCCTTCTGCCGTCGAACGAACTGGAGCCTCATATGTCGATTGGCTAATTGACATATGCAAACCCGAGTTTGTATACGGCAACCTCAAGTGCCAAGACAAGCGTTCCTCACCAAGCACCCCATTTTTCAAGTATCCGAACCCGGAGCGTCTTCTTCCTTTTCTGTAAGTGCTAGCTTCAGTTCCGCCATTTCAGTTTCGTTCTTCGCCTCGTTAAGTTGTCAGGCTAATTCCAAATCATCCCTAGCATTATGGGAAACCGAAACGCTCTTAGACTGACCTAATAAAACAAAACCAGGAGGAAAGATAAACAACACCTACTGGCAAAACGGTTTAGCTGACCTTGGAGTTGTTTTCCATCGCGCCTACGCTGGTCGTTTGACTGCGTTTTTCTCATTGTCAATCTGCTGCCAAGGTTGTTGATTATCGTATGCCCCTCGAGCGAACGTTTGAGCAATGCGCAGCGATCGAATTGACTCGAATCAGAACAAAGGAGATCCGAACTGCTACAGTACTATTGAGCAGATTGATTATGTACAAGAATCAAACCTCAACAGCATTCCTCCCGACCCTGTTACTTCGCTTTCTGACAACAAATCAAGTGAACGACAAAGGGTGGCAAACAGAGTCAACCAACATAAAACCCACGATCGCAGCAATGGCGAGGGACCAGGTTGTCAGCGCTACCGTCAAGTGGATGCGATAAAACAAAAACGGGATTATCGCAGAGAAGGCGACTAGTGGGAAGATGTTCAAGGGAGGAAATGTCAAGAGTTGGTTCTAGTTTCTCTCTAGAACTATTTTCGCTCGCACCTAAAATCCGGTCCGGGCTTTTATTATGCGCCGTTAATTGTGGTTATTCTCCACTGGTTTCCGTTTCTCTTACCTGGCGACGGTTAGTGAAAGACATTGTGTTGTTCTATGGCTCGATTCTCAGTAGTCCTTCCTGGTTCAGCAGACCCGAAGTCCGCCTCTTGCCTGAGGATATTTGACTGCTGATCTAAGGTTAGAAGTATTCTGGGTCCCCCCTATATGAATCAATGTGTCCTGACAACTCGCCGTGGGCATTTTTCAATGGTACGGAACATCCGCATTCTAACTAGGCCGTCACCTGTTTGTACCTTGTTTTCGATAACTCCGATCGGCCACCTACCTTATATTACCATTCTCGAGGCAAATACTGTGACTGAAGCTGCGTTTCCGATTTATTAACCTTTGTCTTTCCTGTGAAAGTGGAAGTTACTCCTTGGTCTATCGCTTCAAGACATGGATGCCGGACAGTTAACTTGTATCCGCTGGTGAGTCAATCCATTCCGCAATGCAGTTGCCGGGATTTCACGATAATTCTCCCTCATGTTCAGATAATCGAGTTGACAGGGACTAAAGGCCTACCGTTCACTTTCCGTTCGCATTCCGTGAAGGAGGTGACCGGAATTTCGTCGGCCATCATGATCTCCCATGTCCCCTGTCGGCGACTAGTTTGAGAGGGTTGAAGTTCCCCCGTATTCTTTTTTGCATGAGCCTATCGGAAATCCCGCCGGCAAACAAGCTCGCTACTAGGCTTCTCAGTTCGCGTTGGGCTCCAACGAAGCTCGCATCGTTATCGCTGAGGATTCCTGATGATTCGCCTCTCCTATTCAAGAAACTTAACATTGCCATAATGAGGAATCATTATTAAGAGAATGAGAAAATTCCAAATGATTTGCACTCATCTGAAGACAAGTAAAGGGTCATCTTTATCGCTCTTTGGTTTACCGACCAAACTTCACTAAGATTAGACCACAAAAGCCTATTCCACCGAAGTCAAAGGGAAACCAACTTTTGTTGGATTTTGATATATAGAGGCTGAACTAAAATGACAATCAAGGTAATATTTTGTATCCCTGGCAGTGCCAAGGCATGCTGTACGTATGATCATGACTGGCTATGATGGTGGCAAAACAGAATATACCGCTCGAATGCAAATGTTAACAGGCCCATACAGTAGCTGCTCTTTCATATGCCAAGTCAAATCTGCATGATTACAGCACAAACGGTTCCAAATTGTCACGCCTGCTTTTAGGTCCTGCGCGGACTTCTCGGCAGTGTCGCTTGCTGAAGTTTTGCACACCTCATGAGTCACAAGTGCACACAGCATGCCGAGTTGAATCGACAACGCCACCGGTAGGTCCCTTAATGTGCTGAGGCTCTTGAATGGTGGGGGTAAGCACGAATTGGATACGACAGAGTTGCTGACGTGTTGTGAGAAAAATACTAAAACAAGGAACGGTATGTTTGAAGGTAGTTTCTGACGGAATGCCATTCTGGTGAGCGATATATTAAACTTATACGGGCAACACAGAAGGCCAAATGTTGGAAACAGAGCTCGATGGACAGGTGGGGGTGGTGATAATAAATACTAATTGTTTAATAGTGTCTGATTCATGAGGTTTGTTTCGGACAATTTTGAATTCGCGTATTTTGGTTAGGTCGAGGTGTAGTCGGTAAAGGAGGGGAACCGGACTCAACTGAGGCAATTTCTGGTGGACTCTTGTGAAGCGCAGTTGCCAGAAGCAGCAGTCTGTTGCTACATTTGGCAGACTAGAATACATGTTCATGGGAAATGATGGTCCTCAGTCATTTTGCTGAAGAATTTTGAGGTGTATGGTGAACAGCAGCTCACAAGAGGTGCCGCTAAAAAGCCTTTCCTCGTGAGTTTGTTCCACAACGTTTGGGTGAAAAGAACTCTAGGAGAGAGCAAGCAAAAGCCAGAAAAAAATTGAGTGCACGCGAATATCGGGATTATGGGGATATTCACGACCACATTACTAGTTGTTATGGCTGACGGAGTGCTGGCTACCCAACCCGAAAACACCGTTGATGGAAGAACGCAGGTGATGAAATTCGCCAGCCAACCTACGCACCCGATAAGCCCCAGCCAAAGCAGTGTATCTCACTGCATCAAACTCTATTATACGGACACCGGTGTATTCGGATTGTGTAGGTAGGAGTAATCAGACACGAGGTATGCAGATGTGGATAATCCCGGGCTGGCCGAAATCGAGGCAGCCTGCGTGTGAATTACTTTCTTGCCTCCAACCAGAATCGGTCGGTCTGGAAAGGAAAGGAGCGATCGCCAGTCTGTCCCTGCTGGTAGCTACCAATAAGAGGCGATCAATCGTATGATCGCCTCAAAAAAGAAAAGCACTGGAACGGATAGCACGGCCAAATATGAGGTGACGGTGCCCGACGTTCTCTGTAGTCCAGAATTTTGGTTTGCACAACTAGGTCGACAGGATGATCTAGCTAATGAGTAAAATGAAAATGAACCGATGTATAGGAGGCGGACAGTGTAAAAACGCAGTGGACTGACTAAATCTACGGTGTATAAATCATGGATTACAATCGAGCCTAAGAAATCAAGCTTTTGAGGCACCAGAAATGGTAAATGACAACTGCCATGAAAAGAGCAAAGAAACCACGCAGTGCTCCATTATCACTGGGGAGGCAGGAGGTCCAAAGTGACCCACCAATTCATCTGCTTTTGCAACTTTTGTGAGAGCATGTTTCTAGAAGTTTATGCCAAAAGAATAACCTAGACTTAGGTCACGAACTTGGCAGCCAATGAGGCTGATTGGGCAACCAAGTTTGATTTCTCTTGAGGGTTACACCATGATCCTACTTTTTGTCGGAGAACTCCACCATCTAGTCGTTCTCCCAGAAATTGAATGGCGCCAAGTCTTGTGATATTTTGCTCATGGTGGACTCCAAGGCTTCAGGTCGGAAAGTGTAGACAATCTTGCGATCATCAGCAAAGAGGAAAAGGGTGTCATTTCGTATAAAATTGCAGACGTCGCTGACGTAAAAGATGAAGAGCAGGATGCCCGTAACGTTACCTTACACTTCACCGCTAGTCACTATTCGAGTTTTAGATGCGGAGCCATTTGGTTGATCCGTCTGAATTTTAGACGGTAGGTATAATGAGAACCACGACAGGATTGGATCACCAATTCCGTAAAATGCAATTTTATTTGGCAACCTGTGGAGGGACACCCTATCGAAAGCCTTCGTCACGTCTACCAGAATTATCACAACCGACCTTCCAATGTTCAGGGACCTAGTGACAGCGTTCAGGCAGTCGTTCCTGCAAGCGACACATGATTTCTTACGAAGGAGGCCATGTTGTCGTGTCAGTGATTTCATGTTCCAGAAAGTAGGCTTTAGGACTATTCTTAATCAGAAGTTTAATAGTTCAAAAGACTGTATGGGCGTGATTCATTGGGCGGGAGTTTACAGTGTCACCGCATGTGCATTTTTTGTGAACGGAGATAATAGCCGATGTTGCCCGCTGTGACGGGAAAGTGCGGCAGTGAATGGACAGGTTGAAGATGTCTGCTAATGAATTTGGCATACCACTCCCGCCTAGTGCGAAGGCAGCCTTAGGTAATGAATTAGATCCAGAGTGGCAGCCAATTTTTTTATCAAGAGCTGGGCTTCGTCCTTCGAAATAACCGCGATTGTCGAGGATGAATCTGTGGTCAAGCGAGGTTGCATGAAGTAGCGTAACTATCACTCTTTACCAGAGCAAATGAAAAGGAATTACCGAACACCCTTGCAACATTGTGTGGGCGCTTCAAATAAATGTCGCTGTGAATGATATACGAGACTTGAGTGGCTGAGGACCATGGGTAGTTTTGCGTTTAGGCAGCTCTGCTGGTGTTGCGTTTGGATTGGGATGGTCTGGATCTAGCAGCTCTTGCATTTTGTTTCTGTGGCCCGGTCCCATTTTTAGGGTTACAAATGGATAGCTTATTTGCGGAAAGCAATAGATCCCTTGTCTTGAGAAAGTCCAGCCAGAGTTTAGCAAGCTTGCAGTTTACTTGGTTGTAATAATTTTTTTTGAGAAGCATGTCTGGGTGTGTTGCGGAGTGCTATCTCCAAGGCACTTGTGCAGGTTGGAATATAGCTGGTCAGCGGCCGCTTGCAATTGTCTCGTTGAGCAAGAGTCCCAATGAGAATTACGAGCTGGAATAGGCAAATCAGCTCTGAACTAAGGCTCTGGGTTTGGTGGGGGTATTTAACCACGAGGGGCAATGTAACTGCACAGCCAACTGGCAGACGATAACATATAAGTAAACTACCCACAGTAGACTTTTGGGCATGTGCTAAACCGATAGTAAATATCAAACCAAGAAAGTTGTGTTTACAGATTCAGACTGACCCTCGAGTTAGAGCAACACTTTGTACGACGCAAAAGGCGTCGGAAATTCGTACTAGATAGGAATAGGTTATCGTCTGCACATAACTAGAGAGATTTGTCTCTGTTATCTGTTCGACGAGCATGCAGGGTGAACCGTCCATCTAAACAGACTTCCAGTGCACGAAATTTTCCATGTTTTACAATATAATCACCGCAGGCCACCACAGTATCAGGGCCTTCGCTATTCTGCACAAGATTGACGAGTTGGTCATAAAACTCGTCTTTCCGCATGTCGGTGCTGCAGTCTTTTGGGACGTATGCCGGGACGCTAAACAAACTGTGCTTAACGCCCTCATCCTTCCGGTTGCCGACTGATCCTCGCAGTTTCTCGGAGCAACAGAGACTGTTAACCGGGATCCACTCTAAAATGACCTATCCAGCCATCCCACTTAAGACTGTTTCTACGCCGCATTGGCCTATAGCTTCCGCTGCTTCGTCTTCCTGAATGGGTAGGAAATATCTTGGCGAAACATTGAGCGCGGTCAGCTGAATTACTCTACTAGAATCCTGAATTCTTGTTTCACTCACGCAGCAGACATCAATTAAAGCGAGTCCACTGTCAGACACAAACACACCTGTTGGCCAGCTATCATAAAAATGCACACACTAAATGAACCGAGATTCAGATGCTGAAGGAACATGGGAAAATTTGACCTAGGAGAATGAAGGTATATTACCTAATTATTTAGCGATGAACCATCGCAAGCATCGGACATGTTATCAAAGGTACATTGTGGGTGGGCAAGTTGGCAAAGCGATTTGGTTGGAGACAGTAGACGCGGGCTGAACATAAGAAGGGGCCCTGGGCAGTAGCATTCTTATCACCACCCACCCCGTTTGATGCAAAGCGCGGTTCTGCTTGCCTTCCTCCAGGACAGATGCAGAAGTCATATGAAACGCCTGGAGAATGACAAACACCTAATTCTCGAAAGCCAAATTTCCAAGCGGGAGAACGACTTGAATACTCAACCGATGTCTTATGCTCTACCAACGACCTTAGCCCGGGGTAGTGTGCTGCAGCTGATTGGGATTTGTGATGCTAGGAGTCAGTGTTATTCCACAAATTTTTAACTGGGTTGCCAATTCGCATCAACTGGACCGGGAGGACCAGAGGGATCAATCGTCAGGACTCCGCCCATTTAACTTCCATGCATGATCGGATATTCGGTGTGAGATGAGCTATCCTTCATAGCTTGTTGGGTCATGGAGGCATTCAAGCCTTCACAATACGTCACGGTGCAGTCTCTTAACACAACTGCAGTTTCAAGCAAAACATCTCCGCCACATATCGCAATAACCGCCCACACATCCGCATCTGCTCCCCTTCCTGCTCGTACGCGCATGACTACTCGTTCACGTGCTTGCTCTCTTCATCACCCTCTTTCTCGTAAACCTTGCCTTCATCCCATACTCATGGCACACCCTTCAGCGCAAGTCCTCCATCTTTCATGCGCCAAAGGAAGTCAAGTCGCAAAAATATCAAACATCGTCCGCCGAAATCCAGACGTTTTACGCCCGTCCCAAGGACGCACGCAAGACCAAGAACATCAAGCATTAGAGGCACCTAATCTAAGAAACAAATTGCAAAGAAAAGAATGAACAATATATTCAAGCATCGGTATGCAAATCAATCAATAGTCAATTACAAAATAGGCCGACATCTATAAAAACTTCAATTAGTCCATCAGCATTTCAAGACTTACCAAATTGAAGGCATAACGATCATCCAAATGCACGTCGTGCAGGGGAAACCGGCTCGAATTATGCATACACTTGCGCTCCTTGCCGTGCAGAAGCTTTCATTTTCAGTTTTCAGTCACACTGTCGCATTCTTAACTCTAATCTTCATTGCAGCCTCTCAGTCCTCAGTTTTCAATTCACTCAGTTCAATCTCTATAATACTTCACTCTCAGTTTCACTCTCACTTAACTTCACTTCAGTGCAATTTAGTTCACTTCAGTGCAATTCACTTCAGTTCAGTTCAATTCACCACACATCAGTTCAGTTGACTTCAGCTCACCTCCGCGCGATCCAGTCCAGTCCATTCCAGTCCAGTCCAGTCCAATTCAGGAAAGGCCAGGTTAGGCCAGGCCAAGCCAAGAAGAGCCAAACCAAGCCAATTTAACCAAGCCAAGAAAAGCAAAGCCAAGCCAAGCCAAGTCAAGCCATGCCAGTCTAGACTAGTCCTGTCCAGGCCAGTCTCCAGTCCAGTTTAAAACTCAAATTACTTCTCCACAGTTGTCGCAAAGTCAAAACAAAAACATTATCGTTCGGCAGACTCCAACACCTTCCATATCCATCTTCCCCTCCATCCACTAACACAATCGGCCGTTCGAAGGCAAACACTATCTCCGCCACATAAGTATCCCCACCCACGTCCGCTCGCGCATCCGCATCTAAACAATGCAATAAAAACAAGAAATTATTAAAACATCAAGGCAAGTCTAACAAAATAGACCAACATCTATAACAAATTCATTCCACGCATCTCAGACTTCCAAAGAAGGCATAACCGAATCACCATCACGCGTCAGGGGAAACCGCGAATATGGATCGTTTCTCATTTCTACTGAAAATTATCGAATTCAAAAAATGTATCCATATATATACCAATGAAGACAAACACAAACTCAAACATATAGGAATATGAAGAAAAAATGAAGTCCGATCAGACTGCAGTGTTACCACACTGCCATCCAAATTACCAGGCAAACAAGTGCGAAGCGAAATAACTGGAATTTTGTTTGAATGGAAAGCCCTGTTCCCGATGTGGAAGCAAGTAGCGAACAGCAACACAAAGAGATTATGGATCCAAGAAACAATTCTTCATGTCATTTCAACTCCCAGTTTGCCAATAATATCCTCCCATCACCGTAAATTCGTTTTATTTCTTCGATGACTCATCAACAATGCACATCCACCGCGTCTGAATAGGGACGCAAACTAGGGCGAACAATGTTTAGGGAAACTGCTGCGCGGGATTTGGGCGGTCTGCCGAACTTCAATGCAGGTTCCACTTAACCGTCAATGATATGGACACTCGCCGGCCGTTGAAGCACAGAAATCGAACTCTCGTAAAAGACAACTTCTCTATATTTAGGCTTCTTGCAACGGAGGCTTCGGAAATGACCTGCGGAGCTTGGTGGATTAAACTTACATTCACAACTTTGCCTCCAATGAACACCAGAATCTATCCCGAGCGCAAACTCGAACAACGGAACTCCTCTCGAATACGAGAACACACACAGACGCAGGCACAAACTCAGGCACATCCGCTCAATCATGCGTTTGATCGCTCGCGCGCTGGTTCGCTCGCCGGCCAACTTAATCGACTATCCCTGCGGCTTTTCATCAGGTCATAAACATTTACCAGGGTTGATTCTGTAAAGTTGGTATTGATAGAAATCTGAAGTGGACCTCTCATCATTCCACTTGCTTAAAGAATCTTCGAGGTTTATCGTTTCGTATTAGAAAGCTAGGACATTACAAGTTGAAACAAAGCACCATCTCCTCGTTTGTATACCGGTGTCTTTTCCAGTCTCGTTTTATTGTTCTACAGTTATCTTTGCAAGCTTCCCTAAAAATCCCAAAAATTCTTCATCCGCGGGCTGTCAGTTGTAAGTCGTATGACTTCCATACCGCTAAAGAAATTGTCCGCTAAGCCGTGGTCATCACCTTCCCACAACTGAAGATGTGTAGAGAATACTTCCATACCTCTGGCATCCTATGCACAACGAACTTTCAAAATGTTGCTCCAAGGTGTCAACAACATCCGTCTTTCCTTCCATAATATCTGGGGTCAATATCTTAATCCAATGTCCCATATTCAGCGCATACATGAGTGCCAGGTACCTTGGCAAACGGCGATCGTGTTCCAGCCCACTTCCTGAGCAGACCCTTGTAGTGTGCTGAAATTATTTCTGGAAGACTTTTCATTTCTTTATTTTTTTCAAAGCGACTAGTAGAACCATTTTCCATATGACCTCTGACTAAAATATGACAATTAAATATGCAAAAGTCTATGCGATGGAACATAGCCTTTTAAAAATCCTATTTCCATTTTCTTGCGAGGTCAGTGGCGCCGGCTGACTCGTCTTTAAGTGGCTGCGCGAAACCCCGTCTCCTTTATATTAGGGAATACTTAGTTTGAGTTTCTTTACATGGTCTGATTTTAATTTCAGCTACTTCCGACCGCAGCTCCTTAAAAACCTATGGTCAGGACAAGGGATTTGGCGGCAAACCTTCGCGCATACCGTGAGGCCAGTCACATCAGATGCCATCCTCGTTAGATTATGCTCAGCCCAAGTATCTGCATCTGAATAGCTCTTTATGGGGCCTGAGTGGTGCCCTGATAGTGAACTCAGTTTGTTTAGAAACATATACAGGCAGCCAAAAAACAGAAAGGCTAAGGGCAAAGTTTAAAGCTGGTCATATCCCGGCAAGCGATAGCGCAAGTTAAAGTAAGGACTCAACTTCGGCCGAAAGTCCTCCATTTAGTTCTCCCGGGACAACCTGGATTTATTTCATGCTCTGGTGTCAAATTTGTTTAATTTTTCTTGGGACGCCCCTTGCAAGTTCATTTTCGGGTTCCCATGTGTCTTTTAACAACTGAAAAAAGACTCTCTGGTATTCCACTCAAAAATTTGGTCTCGGGAGCGATGGAGGGCCATTTCAGTTTTATTTTGGCGCCCCAGAGGTTCGTCTCACCCCTCTTTCTTTAATGGTTTAGGTCCTAGATGGTCTTTCTTGCTCGCAAAACTGTGGGAGAATCCAGATTCTTAACTTAGCTTGGCGAATAAATCACCACGGTACAGCGTGGCGTAACTCTTAAGATTCATGAGGTGTGGCGGGCCCAGGAATACAATAACATGGTATCCGCAAATAAATGTTGGTTGCCTGCGGTGAAAAAAGCTTTTCGCGGGAGTAAACGTGGCACGATGGAGCTTTGGTTGCGACAAACGCTGTGAGTAATTTTGTTCGACATGCAAGTTGCCTAAACTAGCTTCTGAGTGTGCAAAAGAGTGGTCTCTTGCAAACCCGTTCCTCTGCACTCCCAGGGCTTCTATCGATGTTCGTTCCAGTGTATATGATTGTTATAGCTTTTTGCACACTGTGCTTTTAGTTTATCTCAGTACTTTACAGTTTGAATGTGATTTTCCTGCGGCTTATCATCAGGCACGGACGTCTTTTTGTGACTATCACAAAGTTAGCTCAAAGAACTGGCTCCGAGAGCATCCACCTTCCCTTCCAAATTCTCCCTTTTTATCTTTTTCATTTTATCTTTTCCATTTTATCTTTTCCATTTATCTTTCTCCTTTATTAATGACATAATAGCGTGCGTCATGCCTCAGGAAGGAACCTCGGCCAACAGAGGTCTGCCAGGTGGGAAAATTGACCGGTGGAGTGGGCATTCGGAACTGCGACCTTTCGCTATTTTGCGTGTTGCAGATTAGCAATACAAGGTAGTTCGTCGTTGTTTACATTATGACCTTCCATTCAACCGGGCTCACGAACGTCATTATGTGCGCAATCATGAGTTAAAAGTAGAGAGGAAGACTAATTTAATGAACCTGGTGAAAATGTTTGGCAACCGTAGATAGGTTTGCCGATATGCCAGGGAAAACATCAACAAGTGCAGGACATCAGTAGTCACAGCCATAAGTTTGGGTTGATAGGTGGCGGCAGCGATACAGTTCACAATGGAGAATCTTTGCGTGGATAACGTGCTGAACATTTACCAAAACATGAGGGATGGGTGCGGTTTGTCTATTTGGTGCCCTACTCTATGCTGCATTTAATAGAGGTGAACTCAGCAGAACACTTAGTACGTGCCACCCACCAGCTGAACTGCGGTGGGCACATAATTTGGCCTGCCAAGTTATTTGACGGTAGTGGCTTTGAAGAATCAATATTTTCGCGCACATTGCAGGGTAAATCGGTGCCATCTACCGTCGTACACTCAGTGTCAAGAAAGAACATTTTGCTTCCAACTGGTAAGGTAAAATGTATCATATTTGACCATAGCGTGGTTCCACTAAGCATTTTTCAAGCAGCCTACTCTCATGTAAGGGTTTTCTCCGTCGCTTTCATGTACCGTCACCACTGCGATAGCCTGTCTGTATTTTCGAAGGCGACAGAGAGAGCCTTCATTAATTGATACGCGACCTAATATTTACTTCAACAACGAACGGTTTTAGGAGATTTAGAATCGCAATAAACAGTCATTTTACAGCAGATTTAACTGACTTTAAAGGTGTTTGGCCGCCGTACAAGGATATATGGGCACGCCACAGCCTTGAATGGCTCTTTGATTTCAACATATTTACGACGAAAAGGTTGGGGGTGTGGAACCGCTATTCGAAGCACCATCTCCTAATGAGACCGAGTTTATTCGATGCTTTCCCCCTCATGGTGCGTTGCACCGGGTGATTAGAGGAGGCCAATATTAGCCGCGTTGTTAAATAACTTATTGGTAAATAAGTCTCAACCGCGGTTTCAAGAACATACACCAGGTAGTAAGCAGAGTTAGTCAGTTTTCTAGGAGTGTGGTAAAAACATCTGACAGCACATTAGTTTACCTGCTAGAAACTGGGCTCCTCCTGAAAAGTAGGCCGTTCGCGGTCCCGTACCGCACACGGTTTAATAGACGTTTAGGCATGAAGCACGTATACTCTCTGAAATCAGTGGCTGCTACCATGTGGCCACATATTGCGTGTGTGCATTTTCATTGGACACAACTTTGGCAGTAGACCGTTGGAGCTACCGTTTATTTTAAAAGAAGGGGTTAAGATATCCTTCCTGATGCCATTCAGGACATTTACACGTCTTCACTGACGGTGAGCGACGACGTGGTTGGACGATCTTTAAGGGAAGTGCGGAACATGGCCGGGTTGAGATTAACATGGGAGAATGTTAGATGTCAGACCTTCTCCCTCGACAACTGAACTGGATTGGCAGGGCTTACGCAGACATGAACAGACGCATGTGAATTTGGAGGGAACAACAGAATAGTTGCAATGTGACTTTCGCCATTTTTTGATGCACTTCTGTTGCGCCAGCTACGTAGACCAGAACTGCTGGTCTACGTTCACCGCCTGTCTGCCACATCTATGCATGTTATTGCTTTCATGGATGTGAACAACGCGCTTTACTTATACATTCCACTTACGTCGCAGCTGTACCTCAAGAGCAAAAGACGGCAATTGGCGAAAGACGAAACGAAGAACCGGGAGGACCTCGTGGAACAAGGGAATAAGGGCACCCAGGGGACGGAATGGCGTTGGAAGCAGACCCGATCAATTTGAACCCACAATCACCCGATTACAAGCACCCATTTCCAAGGTAGGTTATTCCACCGATTGCAATGTTAATGCATTAGGTGTTCGGTGCGTGAGTTTCTTCCACATACTTAACAATGGTAAAAGATTAGGTTCTTTGGGTGTCTATATCGATCTCGTCAACCAGTGGTCCGTTCGGCTAGCCTGCATTCATACTCAAATGAGCCGCTTACGTAGGGCTGCAAAGTAACATTGGCTGTTGTTATGAGTCTTTGTGGTCGCATATTAGACGCCCGTTTATGCTTGTATATTGAATAACTTTGTGGTTCAGCATCGTCGAAATTGTGTTTAGGAATCGTCTGCGCATTGCTCAGACATTTTTGTTAAGTAACTTCTCTTCTGTGCCATCTGAACTAAAGAGAACTGTCATGTGCCATGTCAGCTGGTAGAAACAAGACGAACTTCTTCAGGGAATGCTTCGCGGGCGTGCACCGGCCGGAGTTGGTCAGCAAACAGAAAGTAGCAACCAGTTTGCTGCTAACACGATCGCTGAACTTGAGGCGACAGTTGAGGACAAGCAAAGACTACTGAATGAGATAAACCTGAACGAAAGCAAGAGACTAGATGGGGTTAATCCAGCTATCTTAAAACCGTCAGCCACTTTGCTGAGTGAGCTTGAATGTGGAACTTTCCAGGTCTCTAGTAGCCGGGGTAGACTGCCTTTTGATTGGATGTCGGCAGATGTGACAGCAATCCACATGGGAGTTCCGCGCAAACCGGTGGAAAAGTATCGATCCGATAGACTCACGTGCATCCTTTGCAAGTGTCTTGAGGAGGAGCCAAGGGATAATAATAATAATAATAATAATAATAATAATGCATATTTCTCGATTTGCGAGAGACATGCGCAAGGTAAGATCAAATTTTACAAGGTTGATGCACAAGAAATGCAGACGATAGAAGTCGAATGAGATAAGGGGGTGGAAGCAATATTGAGTTATTGCTGAAGCTCACTGGAAAGTGAAATGAGATGCTGCAGAGCAATGAGGAAAGTACAAGTATGCCAGTGAAAAGCAAAAAATAGAAAACCTAATTTTCAAGGCCAAAATGGAGTTGCCTGAGACTGTTTGCAAGCAGCGGACTGCGAGTCATTTCGTGGTTAGAAGCACTAGATGTGCTCATTGCTGGCGCAAAACATGGACGGAACTCGACAGTGGATATCGATATATGGCTAGAGACATCAAACGTCGGCAGCGTTACGTAATGGACGGCAACGTTAAGCTGAAGAGACGACAAGAAGTGGTAATACGGTAATTGGACGGGAGTGGTGAAAACCAGGCGGAACGTCAGACAAATTGGATGAGACGCGTAGTTGACAACAAATGGCCAAAACAACGCCGAGAGCGGAGGAAGATTGTCTCAAACTATCTGGAGGAAATTTGCGAAGCTTCGGACATAGAACTCCAAGGATAGTGATTGTATTTACATGCGGATGGCGGTAAGCCGTACCGGGAGGCACGTCAGATAAAAGAAATTATGTGTATGAACACTGCTTAACTACACTAGCCAAGAATGTCCTCCATGTTGTCATTTGCGTTGTCGCATTTTTTGGTCTTAGTCAGCAGTACGGGTGGAGAATATTAGGTGCGCAAGCCGTTCCGGAGACAGCAACAATCGCGGTTTCGCTCGATCGCAAAAATGCGAGTTGAGATATCCAGTGTGATAATCCGCGTAGTTACGGTTGAACGGGCCAGAACTCCAGCGCCAGTTCTAGCCAAAGTGTTTCTGACAGGAATCATAGGGTAGCAGATTTGGAATCGCCATTACGAGGACGAAAGCGTTAGCAGTGCGTCTGCTGCGGATGCGAGATCTGAAACGCAGGGTAGAAATAGTCTGGTTTGGGTGCCAGCTTGGGATTATGGTGATTATTAGTTCGCGGCATAATGCCTGCAACATAGTGCATCTATTTCGTAAAATGTGATAATTAGAGTGAGCTATGGTAGCCGTTTTAGACGTAGTTGAAGGTTAGGGGCTACCAAGAACGACCTATTCAACCCTACCCAGCCAGTAAATAGGATAAGATGACATGAAGATCGAGGAATACACAGGCTGGTGTTTGAAATCACAGGATGTGATGAGAGCATGGATCCAACAATGAGTACGTTGACACTTTCGTCAGCCCACTTTGGGAGAATTTCGAGAGTTAGTTGCTAAAGCCATCGTTGAAGAGGGTACATCCCCACAAGGGAGATCAAAAAGTGCATTGGTGAGGATGTGTCAGAAAGTGAGAAAATAAGAGGTGAAGCCGAATCCCAGATGGTGATCTCAGCAAAGACTTGGTCATAAACTAGAATTCTAACTCATTTTTGTAAGCCTCGTCTAGTCCAATGTTATCTCGTGTCGGGTTCATCAAGAGCGGGATATCTAGTATCTTTGCCAGCTGGACTTTGAACTGGGCTAAATTTGGGCACGACCGCGGAGAACTAGGGCGTTTTTTACACAGGTTAGAGTAAGCAACTGTGAAGAATTTAGCCCCGATCGACAGTCGAGTCGGGGTATTCTTAACGAGTAGTATCTACTACGAAGTGGATACGGGGGACTACCAGCATCATTTATGCCGTTTGTATCAGAGTGGAGATTATTAGGCAAAGGTTAAAGAGATATGCAAGGTTTAATTTAACTCGACGAAGCCACAATGGTTCAAGTCCAAGCAGCTCGCATCTGGCCCTGTAGTTTAAGCTAGATGAAGGATCCAGGAGATTTATAGTGAATGCACGCTACACTTTCTCGATTGCAATTCGATCGCCTTTAGGCATATGCGTGAAGATAATCAGGCAGTGCTCACGGCGCGGTCTAGTATGGGACTTGAAGTTGATAATTCGGCAGTCTTGAGTGCGGAAAGCTCTTAAGACCATTGCAGCGGTTCTTTTGGCTACGGCGGTCTGATGGTGAGCCTGCTCGTAGAAGTTAAAAGAGCAGGAGTATTGTAACCCCAAGTCTCTAACTGTGTGTGATACAAGAATTGACATGCCGTTTATAGAGGGGGAGCCCGGAGGAACACGGTATTTATGTTACTGGAAAACCTATTTCAATAGAGGACTTCATAAGCCACTTCGAACACCAGTTATCAAGAGACTCCAGGTCTTCATTGATAAATGCAAGAGTAGAGATAAATGAAGCAGCCTCAAAAGAGTAGACTATTTTAATGTCATCGGCAAGCAGGAATGGTGCACAATGATGAATATTTTGAAAGATATGAATAATGTATTGCATTAATAGAAGACCAATGAGTTTACCATGAATAACCTTAATGGTAATAGCAAACGACTGGGAAAAACAACTGTCAATATTTATTGCCTTGAAACAATCAGAAGGGTAGGATTATAACCAAGATAACAGTGGATTTTTTAATCTACATATCCAACTTCTGGCCAGGAATCGGGAGTGAGAAACGCTGTCAACAGCTTTTGACACGTATAAAATATTATGAGCATGGACCAGTGGGATTCAGTACTTTGGGTAAATGGTTCAGGAATTCAAACTGACACAAGAGGCAAGATCGGCCCCTTAGGAAGGCGTGTTGGGAAGGATTGATAAAATTGTGGGCAGTAAGTAGGTGCACCAACCGTTCTTTAACAAATTCTTAGATATGCCTGGATAGAAATGGAGTGTATTTAATTGGACGAAAGTTCTCAGGTTCATGCAAAGAACTATTTTTGTGGTTTATAATAGTAATGAAGGTCTTGCACTTTGAGGGAACGTAGCGCGAGACATGGAGAGGAAGAACAGATGTAGAATGAGCAGGGGAAGATCTAGAGCAGCGGTGCGAAATAGGATGGGTGGGATTTCATCGGGCTCCGGCCCGAGCGATGAATTGGCACATTTCATCACCGTCGTGATGCCAGCAATGTCGAATGAAATTGAGGATAACCCACTCGAAATCAGCAAGGGATGGATTTCAGTGCGCACTAGATTGTTATTTATTATAGTAGAGTAGAAATATCTATTGAAGGGATCCGCGATCTCTAGAGGGGACCCTATGAGTAAGCTGTCGAGCTCAGCTGCGGGAGAGCTTTGAAAATATGGGAGATCCTCCGAACTAGGCGTGACAGAACACGGCTACCCAAAGGCCTTACCATCAACATGCATTCTTCATTGCTTGTCTCGCCATGGCTTTCCATCCCAAATGACCTCATGCGCCCACGATGACATTGAATCTGGTTATCCACATTCACGTGTTACCACTGAGCCATTTTCATTGTTATTATTAAATGCACGCTCGACACTAAATGAGGTGCACGGGCTGCGCCTGTCGGTGTATACACGTAGATATGGTTCCATTCTTATCACTGAGGCACAGCTGATCGACAATACCCCCGATAGAGACATTGCTTTAATTGGTTACAGTGCTTTCAGGAAAGACAGGATAAATAAGCTCGTGGGAGGCTCTGTCATATACACAAGAGACACCCTTTCAACATCATGGTACAATTACCTTAACTCTAATAAACTGAAAGATTCTATCTAGCTAAATGTGGCTATTGGGCATCAGGACTTACTGATCGGCTGCATCAACCATCACCCTAGTACGCATCAGTCAGAGTTCTTACCAATAACTGATGCGTTTGACGCGGCCACCGACCTCCCATGTCCTAAGCTAGTAGCAGGCAACTTCAACGCTCCAGGGATTTTTGGCCTTCTTTCTCCTTCCTAAAATATCTTTCTGCGTTTGTTTCTAGTGTGCGACTCGGTGGGTGGGCACAACATGTTTTATTACCCACAACGGTCGACAGTATTCTTGATCTCTTCACAACTGGCCTAACACAGGTGCGCACATCCATAGTCAATAGTTTACTCAGATATGATCATTCCCAAATTCTTTGCAAGTTCTCAGTTTTGACGTCCGTTATCTCCTCCTCAGCATCCATAAAAACCATACCACAGAGCCTCATGGAGCCATCTTCCCTTCATAATTCGTAGCCAAAATCGGGACAATTTCTCTCCATCGATGGATCCCCAACTGGCCACCAACCAGTTTTACGCAACTCAAATGTGTGCCTTGATCTAATCACTCCAATCCATATGACACAATCCCAAAATGATTGAGCACCATGCACTGCCTCAAAAAATGTATTTCTTAATGCAAACAAGATTCAAGAAGACAAAAGACTTCGCTCTGATTTTGCGAATGAACTGCCTATCCAAGGCGACCAAGACACTTCTAGATTCTCTTCAAAAGAAGAAGGAACTTCAATCGTTGCGCTCTAAAAACAAGGCCGCAACACTGGCAAAACTACTGAGAACTAACAACTCCCTACCTAGTACGCACATCACGTCTGTCATATTCAAGGGCACTTGCACAAATGACCATCTATTGATATCAGAGGATTTCATTGATTATTTCGCCGCCTCTATGGCAACGGACAACAACACCATCACACCGGACATTCATTCAGTCTCCTCTGCCTCCTCTCTAAGATTTCATTTCCAACGAAGTGATGGTAAACCACTGTTGTCAAAAGTGAGACCGTCTTTCCTCGTTGGACCGGCCGACCTTCCACCAGCCCTCTTCAAATTTAGATGTGCAGACGGCCGTATACTTTCGTCCAATCTATTTAATCTTTTCTTAAAATTGTGGCACTTTCTCTAGCAACGGAAAACTTCTGTCATTGTCCCAATTCACAAGCAGAAGCCATCTAATTACAGACCCATAAATCACACCTCAGTTGTTCCTCGCATTATGGAAAGACTGATAAAAAGTAAGTTACCAACTTACTTATGGATCATGATCCCATTAAAGCCGGTCACCATGGGTTCCTTCAAAGTTAGTCGTGTTCTGTGTGCGTGACTGATTTTCTAAATATAGTGACGAAGGCTGCCAACGACGGGAAGTCGGTGGTGATGATTTTCCTAGATATGGCAATAGCTTTTTATCGCGTATCCCGTCGCAAGCTTCTCAGGAAAGTCAAGGGATAAGATATAACAACCCCCGTTCTGGCTTGGATATCCTCTTATTTGACCTCTAGAATTCAGCTGGTGAATGTATATTTAACCCTCTGCAAGCCCCTGCTGATAACTAGTGGAGTTATTCAGGGAAGTGCGCTAGAACGATTACTGTTTCTATTGTAAATCAAAGATATTTTTCACAACATTAGGCGTGGCATTAATTTCTGTTGGCAGACGACATAAAAACTGTATACACTTTTCTACTCGTGACTTCAGTACCATCACGGCTAATACAGAATATGCTCTACTATCGCTTGATTCATAGTGCACAGCCTGGTCAAAGAAATTTTCGACCCACAAAAGCACTACACTCGCATAAAAATGCCACATTCCTACGGGAATTTTTGAGACCAACTAAGGCGTCATTCATTACCCTCACACTTTCGGAGCCCTGGGTTTGCATTACACCAACACATTCAACTTCTCAGAACACACCTCAATACAAGCTGCAAAAGCTAGGAAACTAATTGAGTTGGGGCATAGAAATTTTAGAAACCAGGAAAGCAAGTTGTTAATGTATAAATCGAGAGAAAGACCTATCCCAGACTGCTACTCCATCGTGTGTTTCAACATGCGGCAGAGTGACAGACTCGAGATTGAGGATGTCCAACGAACATTAACCAAACGACGTTTGGGCTGCTGGTCCTCGCTAAACTACATTGAACGTTGCACAAAACTGCAACTTGATCCCTTCGGGCTACATCGAGTACAGATCGACCTCTCCTTTTCCATAAGTTCACCGGTTATCATGTGTGCATCTCCGCGCCCCAGGAAGAATGATTCTGCCTGCGGCTTGCGTCCGGCTGGGTTCTTGGCGTCAGGTCCAAGTCGAGAATAGTACTTAGAAACACATCATCAAATAATCCTCCCTATAGAATAAAATACCCAATAATAAAGGATGATTTCTCCTGCCTCTGCCACCTTTGAAAAGGAATTCAGAAAGACAATGGCCATACAAAATTTATTAAATTGCACGACCCTTACACTCCAATAGAAAGAACCTATTTGTCAGACTTGGGATGTTGACGGAATATAACGCTTGAAGTTTTATCTTAACCCAACCAAAATGGTCTAGCCATTTTTAATCATAGTGGCCCCCACAAATACAAATCTTTGTAGCAACAAGCAGAGAAACTCCATTATTGAAACAATGTCGACGCACTTTGTCACCTAACATTCGACCTCTTTTAAGATGTATTTATCAAGACATAAATAGACATGATTATTAATATCAGATTCTCACTTACTCCCAAACTAACATTTAATGTCCCCACATAAACCCTCTCTCCTGCATGCACATGACAATTAGCCCATTCCAAGTACAAAGGTTGGCATCATTAAATGCCTCATTCTGACTAACATCTATAATTTCTCGTTCTTATTGTTGCACGCACCATAACTCTCAGCTAGAATATCTCCAGACGGCTATCTGTCTTTCCTTTTCCGTCCAGATGTGCGCGTTTGCACTCATGTCTCACCAAGAGTTTACTGTCTAATTTCTGACCTCATCCTCGCACGTCTCAATGCATCGTGAAAGCAACCTGATCCAAGGCTCAGAAAATCTGTCGCAAGACGGACAAATATGAATTGTTCTACCGGCTGCGATGAAGTGAACATTGCTTTTAATCCAACCAACCTAAACTGATGACCCTGTTGCAGGTCTGTTTGGAAATCGAGGCCACCATAATCTGATCCCAACGCTTACGATCCTTTGGGTGGACATGTCCTCCCAATTACACAGTTTTACTGCTGGAACTGCCCGATCGTGGATAGCATGTATGTTGGCCAAAAAGACGTTTTCACGGCTGCAGACGTCCGTTCATCATTAGAGACATGGTGTTAACACACAGCTCCTGTAACAACGTGGTCATTGTTGGAGGAAAGCCAGCCTCCACAGTGGGCCTCGAAAAGGACGTNTCAGATTCTCACTTACTCCCAAACTAACATTTAATGTCCTCACATAAACCCTCTCGCCTGCATGCACGTGACAATTAGCCAGTTCCAAGTACAAAGGTTGGCATCATTCAACGCCTCATTCTGCATAAGATTTATAATTTCTCGTTCATAGATTTGCACGCATCGTAAATCTCAACTAGAATATCTCCAGACTGCCATCTCACCCTTTTCCGTTCCAGTTATGTGCGTTTGCACTTGCGTCTCGACAACAGTCTACCATCCAGTTACTGGCCCCATCCTCGCACGTCTGAACACACCGTGAATGCGAGCTGACGCAAGGCTCAGATTAACAGACGGACAAATTCGTCCCGCTCCACGACCACGATGACGTGGACATCGCTTCTAATCCGCATGATTCACAGATGTAAACTGATGACCCTGTTGCTCGTCTGCCTAGATATTGAGGCCATTTAATATAATCAACAAAGCCTGTGACTCTCTGAGAGGACAATTCCTCGCACTTGCACAGATTTACTGCTGGAGCCACCCACCCGTGGCTAACATTTCAACCACGTTTCCATCCAATTGCACGAAGGCACCCACACTTAGGTCCCTGTTACAGATGCGGCTACCATCGTTTACCTCAAATTTTTGCCTCGGCAATCGCGGCTATCACTATACCAGCAGTTGCCGTCAACCAAGCCCTCCAGCGCAAGCAAAAGAACAAAAAACCTGTTCTTATTTCACACTGGCTCACCAGCGCCAGATGCATTATTCAATGCATAGCATATCAATTATCACTTTCCTCAATGCCGGCAACGTTCCCATTCTTCACGTCTTCAAATAACGGTTGGCAAAAACTCTTCACCAGTGTTCTTCGTCCCTCTGCAATTTCAGATGGCTTCTAACAATTTCTTGGCTCCAGGATCCATGACAAAATGACCGACGTACTTTTTCACATCCGTTTCAATACAGAGTACCTATAGGCCATCAACACTCTTCCCGTCAGCTGTTTTGGTCCGTTGAAAAGTTTCTACGTCGCAATGAAGGTTTTCGGAGACTTTCTTCATGACAGTTCAACATTTATGCCCATGTTATAGACCCAATAAATCCGAATACTCCAGACACGTCCACGCCTGCCGCCATCGTCCAGTTGAACTCTGCACCTGCGATACGTTTTACTGGTGCGCATAAACACCGTTTTCCTCTTGATATGCCAGTTTTGCTATTTCCCATCATTTTGTACCCAAATGATTACTTGCATATTCGACGTGGCTTGCATTGCCCCTGTAACATTTGATTATGCAACCAAGTATTCCCCTCGAAGTATTCGAGAAATGTACGAATATATATTTAACTGGCCCTGCTTTTTAAACCTTATATCAGACTCAATAAGAAATTCTTATCCCAAGCGGTAGCTTGCATTAAGGGCGAAAAATCTTCTGGTTTATTGAAGATTTTCTGAGTCTTCAAAAGTTTTAGCTTGAGCTGACAGTTCTTAGTAGCCTTCCTGAGTTAATGTTGAGCGATCGATATGGATAGAGCATAAACAGCAAGAAGAAATTTTGCGTAAATGTCTCCTGTGCGTTCTGCGGGTCGGGCGATAAAAAGAAACTGGACCAATGAAAGGCTCGATGAGCATCAGGTACTTCGTCCTAGCGCGCGACACACAGGAAGAGACAGTATTTTGTGTAAACATGGATGAGGAAGGTTTGTTAAGGAGGGGGAAGCTACACGTGACCATCTTGCAGGCACTCTCAGCGCTGAAACCTTAACATTTGGAGTGCTATACGTTAAACTAGGTCTAAGATATTATGGAACCGTGTGGGCGTAGTCACATGCTGGGTACATCCCTCAGCGTGCGTTCCAGAAACAGAGCCGAGTAGGAAAGGTGGAGCAGATGAAGAGGACCAACAAATTTCATGTAAATTTGAATGGCCTGTAATTATCCATAGGCCGGAAGGGAGACCAGAAATATGAATGAAGGCCTGGGTGATACGAAAGATATCAGAATTATTCTAGTAAGGCGGTTGGTATATGCACCCTATGTAGACTGGGAGCTCGGGTGGGTGCGTGTGAAGCTAAAGGATGTCAGAGACAGAATCGGGCAGTGGATGATGTAGAACGGAAGCTGTGTGGCTGCTTTACGTATACTAGGCGCTCGCCTCCCCTACAGTTTGGTCTGTTGGTTTGGTAGACTGTAGACCGTCAACAAAAAAGGCAAAGCGGAGCTGTAGTATGTTAACCAAGCATATTATCAGGATAATATCGTGACGGCGCTTGGCTGTCAACAGTCTTGGCTCCCCTAATTTATGAATTAGTGACCGAGGTCTCAGAAAGAGCAGCGAAAATTCGCCAGAACATTTGAGTCCTCGTGATAGCCAAGAGTTGGGTTCCATAGGGGTCAAACAATTGACGTATATATTGGGGGTTCGGATAGCGCATAGCTTATGATGAGGGAGTAAATCTAGTGAAATTAAGTACACTCGCCGGCGAGGGACTGTTTGTGTTAGGGGTTTGGTGGACTGAAACTCATGGTGACAAAATTTTGTGAGTTATTGAGCGGGTGTTCATAGGATTTTGGAAACAGGGCATATGATATCAATGGAAGTGGGGCAGTATTAGGTGGTGCAATGGTGATATTGTAGAGCGGAAATGGCAATCTGGAAGGGGTTTGGGGGGTGGGGCTTTCGAAAGTGCCGGAGAAAAAGCCGATTAGCAGGTACGTGCACGTATCTTTAGGGTGGAGCCTACCTTTGGGACTCTCAGGATTGAGAAGAGCAGTGTTCCGTAGGTGGAGCAATTGAGGTACGCGCCGTACGAGAGTGGGCTGAGACAGTGACCTCATGAAATTTTGTGGATCAAAGGGAGTATTAGAGGTTTGTCGGTTAGCCCGGAGGGAACCAGAGCTAAATCGCGCAAAGTTAGGACGATGCTAGCAGTTGGGGTAAAGATTTGAGGATACAGGATAAGGAGTGTTGACTAGTAAGTAGGTCAAGTTAAGGGGATAAGCGACAGGCTCTAAATATGGCGGGAGATCGTTCCTGTATTGGAAGGTGGCAACTTTGTTTCCGAATGACAATGCAGGCATGGGTAGACTGGGCCGAATAAATGGTGATTGTAAATGGCCATCGGAACGGCTCGTTATGGGTGAACTTTTCGAGGACGCCAGGCAGTCCAGGTGCACGGGCGGTTTGGCCGAAAGGGATAACTGGTTGGCTATTGATATGCGAGGTTTTTTAGTTAGTTGGATAGATAAATGGCACGCGCTTCCTGCGGGATACAACTGGTTTAGGCTGCTTACCTTTATGCTGTTTGGCAGAAGGACGGGGAATTGCTTCAGGGCATATCTGGGGTAGTGTGTATGCCAAGCGGTTGGGGTTACTGGCCTGACAGGGCATCCGTGAGAAGGCAATCAACTGCGTAGTTGCATCGTCAGCGCTACCAGCTTGAGGTACTGCAGTTGGTAGATGTGAATGGGTAAGTTTATTTGGTGATTAGACGGGCGGACGGGAATGAACTTCATCCAGATTTACTGATATTGGTTGCGATCAAAAAAGATGAAGCCCTGCATTTAACGCTATTGCACATGAAGTTGGAGTGTCATTACTTTCACATAGCATGGTAACAGATTTATGGGGTGAAGAGCCTGGACAGGGAGTTGAGCTGCGTAAGTAAGGAAGAGGCTGATTTTACGCATTGTTTAAAGGTGCAGTTTTTGAGTACTGTGTACAGATTTCTAGGTAAACAATACGGCATGCACAGTCTTTCGAATTTTAGGCGTCTGCGCATGGATATGCGCATGTCTAACCATATATGTGCCCACATTCGCGTTTATTTACCGAAAACAGTGAACTGGATATGTATCACTTACCTGCATACCTATATATGCAGATTTTTAGTGATCTACGTATTAGCATATATTTGCATAGACAAGTACGGTGAAACAACGTTTTTATGAATTTACCTATACATTTATATAAATGAATACTGAAAATAACAAAAAGCATACTTGGAATTATCATGCAAATACAGATAGAGCAGAAACGGAAAAGCCATTTGCAAAATGGCAGCCTTGGAATGGAAAAACGGCTTCTGTGTTGTTTCAATAAAATGTAATGATTTTGTCCCCCCGGTATCGATCCTTTGTACTTTTCACTTTTTAATCTTTATAGATCGTTAGTAGCAAGCACTTAACGGTAGTTTTGGGAAAACTGTTTATTTCGGATAGATAAAAGACGTTCCACGATTTGAATGACCGCAGAACCTGTCCGCTTCTCGAGGGCAGATAGTTCGTCGATATCTCACAGGAATCACACTTTTCCAGTGTTCCGGGTTCTGGTGATGCATCTGCGCCGTTTAAATGTGCAATTTTCATCGTAGTACGTTTCTGACTGATCTTATGGCAAGACGCTGTTCGGAGACTAGTGGTTAGCTTTAGCAAAAACGATAAAGAAATATGCGAATGCGTTTCTTGCTGAAGGTGGGTCTTTTGCCGGAAACCAATTTATCTCTTATAGTGCATTGCAAACTGTCCGGTCATAAGTCATTAGCTGGCAATCGCTTTACAGTGTCCCCAAGGAGCACTGCCCACTGTAAAACCATTCTACAGGAGTGAGCTTTTCAGAATCACCGTGCAAAGTATAAAAAATAAGCCGGGAGGCTAAAATGAGTGGGAAAGTAAAGCTAACTCATAAAATCAATAGGAGGACAGCAAGAAGCAGTTAGGCGAAGTAAGATGAATGGACCAACCTCGGGAGCTGCTGCTGCACGGTCAACCGGATGCCAAACAGCTTTACGTCTGTATCCGGACCAAACGACGTAAGGAGTGTGTCGAAAAATCGATGCGCCATGTATTGGTTTTTTTTTATTGTGAATGATATAATATTAATAACACAGCGTTGTTGGTAGATGTAATGCGCCAACGTTTCGACTACCGTGGGTAGTCTTTCTCAAGGCAAGTTTTACAATCAAATGCTTTACGTCTGCTTACCGCCCTGAGGGAGGTGGGTTTGCAGATGGTCTGTGGTTATATGGTTCACGCTTGTTTTCATGCATGCGTTGTGGACAGCCCTCCACTTGTTTCTCTTTTTACTCTCTCCTTTTCCTTTCTTCGTTTTCTTCAGCTCCTCCTTTCTTTAACTTGTTTTCATCCTTTTAGTCGTTTGTACGGGTATTTCTGTCAGTCAATGTGATTTTATTTTAACGGCATTTCATTTCGGTTTTCATCCCCCATCATCATACGAGCGTGGTATTCTTCGTCAACTTCTTGGACGGCTTTCTGTTAATTCAGTCTGTCCTTTGTCCTTCCCCTGTTTTTCGTTTATCTCCCGGTATTTTTCCATCTATTTTATGTAGTTACATTCCTATTCAAGTTAGATTGCAGGTCATTGTGGTTTGATTCCTGGTCGTCCGGACTGCTGCACTGAAACCTCCTCGGCTCTTGCTTTTCGAGAAGCAGATTTGCATTGATCAGCCCACATGAGGATAGCAATCATGATTAGTCTGTCTTCAGTAATTAGAAAAACCTCAATTAAAATCTCCCCAGCTGTTCCCACTGCTGCCAATCCTTTTGAAACACTGGTTAATAAATGGCTTCCACTTTTGTTTGATGGCATATTCAACTTCCAAGCTCGATCAATCATCTCCATTTGTCTCTTTCAAGGATTACTCGTTCCGCGAATCTACTTATTATGTGCCAAGGAGAAGCATGGTAACTCCAACTATAACGCAAATTCATTTATTTAGAGAAAAGAAGTAACGGTGGAAGTAGCAATGTTGGTACGCACCTAGTACCCCGAGTAGCTGGGAATTTCGGCATCCTATTCTGATTTAGGGGTATCTAATCCTCAGGAAAGCCAAGACCCAATTTAATAGCTATTCTCCGATTTTGAAAGGTAGGGTCTTTTGCATCAGTGATTGATGAGTCGCGGAAAAGGAACCCTTGCTGAAATCTGATTAGCTCACTCTTGCAAATTTATTCTTACCGTAACCGTCTGTAAAAACTCTAGGAGGTTCGTCAGGCAAGATCTAACTTTTGTGAGTCAACGTGCAGTGTGTCATCAAGTACTTGCTCGAGTATAACCAACTCTACTGAACTTACGCCATCATTACAGCTATGCACTATCCGAACCTCTAATGTTTCCCCTGATTATTTGATCCCCAGCAAACCCACCTCTCGGATACCACGTGGGCTTAAAATTTCCAGTGAATTTTCCCTACTCCTCCTGAACTCCCGCTCACTGACTCATAAAGTAAGGGAGCTGAGACTGTTAGCAGCTAAAAACTCTTACGATATTATTTTGATAACAGAGACTTGGCTAACAGACCACAGCTTCATTCCGTATTTTTCGCTGGCGGGTTGCACACCCTACCAAACTAATAGATCAACTCGTGGAGGAGGTGGCTGCCTAGCCTAAGTGAAGCAGCCACACAAACCTTCCGTTCTCCATCATCCACTTCATGATTCTATCCCTGACACCATTTGGCTTCTGGTACAATTACCCGAGCTCCCAATTCACATAGGATGTGGAATAGTTCTGATATTTCTCGTCTAATCCAAGCCTTCATTTATCTTTCGGGTCTCCCCAGCTGTAAGATAATTGCGGGTGACTTCAATGCCCATAAAATTTGTTGGTCCTTTTCATCTGCTCCACCTCTCCTACTCGGCTTTGTTTCTGGAACGCACGCTGAGGGATGTACCCAGCATGTGACTACGCCCACACGGTTCCATAATATCTTAGACCTAGTTTAACGTACAGCACTCCAAATGTTAAGGTTTCGGCGCTAGGAGTGCCTGCAAGATGGTCACGTGTAGCTTCCCTCTCTTTAACAAATCTTCCTCACCCATGTGTATCCACTCTGTTGTCTCTTCCTATATATGTCGACTCGTTGGGACGAAATCCCTGACGCTCTGAAAACCTTTTGATTTTTCCAGCTTCTTTTTATCGCCTAGCCCACAGAGAGCGGCAAACGACCTTTACGCGAAACTTCTTTTTACTAACAATCGTCTGTCCACTCCGCTCACTGAACATAAACCCATGAAGCCTCGTAGGGTTTGTCAGCTTCAGACAAATATTTTAAAGGCTCAAAAAAACGGGAGACGTCCCGCCCATAGGGCAAACCAACGGCTTGCAACAAGAATTTCTTATGGAGTCCTAACTAAGGCTAAAAAGCCAGGAAATGCTAGCTCTTGGGTCGTCTAACCCATTTCGGAGGACTTCCCACATTTTCAAAGCTCGTTCGCAGCCCAAATCTCAACTATTCCGAAATTCATCATATTTAATAGATTACGCATCGATTCCCCTGTAGACATCGCAGAAGCATTCAATACATATATCTCTTCTTCTCTCATCAATGACAATCGGAGACACTCTGAAACTCACCCCATGTTAATAATAATAATGATAATAATGTATATTCCTCGATTTGCAAGAGGCATTCGCATGGCATTATCAAGTTTTTACATAGACGATGCACGGGAAATACGAACAACATAAATCGAAGAGAGAAGAGCGTGAGAGAGACCTTAATGTATTTTATATGGTTTGTTTGTTCTTGTATATTTTTCAATATGCGACAGTCATGCCCAAAGCGAGATTAAAATTTGACCAAGAGGGCAAAAACTTTGGTTTGATAATCCCCTATCTCCTTCGACACTGCTGGCATAATCAATGTGATGAAATATGCCAGGCCATTCCACAGGCCTGCCCATGAGAGCACCCCACCAGTCCTATTACGCACCGCTGGTCCAGATCTTCCACCGCTCACTCTAAATCTGTTCTCGCTCTCCATGTCCGGCGCTACTTTTCCGTCACAATGGAAAACCTACATTATTTTTCCACACCACAAAAGGGGTTTCATGCATTAACTTGAAAACTTTCACCCCATTAACCACACTCCAGTTCTATACAGGCTTATGGAAAAAGTTGTTAAAGAACAATTAGTTAGCTTCCTTACTACTCATAACCTTATCAACACGGATTTCTCAGGGGCCGATCCTGCATCACCCGTCAGTATGACTTCTTAAACTTGGTTACCCAAAGTGCTGATTCCCACCGGTCGATGCTCATGGTCTCCTTAAACATGTCAATAGCGTTTGACCGCGTTTCCCGCTCCCGAATTCTGGCCAAAATTAGCAATTATGGAATAAGAAATTCCTTCTTATCTTAGCTATCATTCTACCTCTCCGATCGCTCTCAGGTAGTCAATATTAACGGTCATTTTTCCCAGCCCTCTGCTATTACCAGCGGGGTCATTCAGGGGAGCGTCCTGGGTCCTCTCCTAATTCTCTTATACAATAATGATATCTTTAAAGTTATTC
>LUCM01002690.1:153800-245810 GCA_008360955.1 Fasciolopsis buskii | reverse complement strand
AGGCCGTAGTGGCTAACATATGCTCCTTCCGCCAAACATACCTGAAACATGTCATAAAAATGGAAGACGTAAATTAGCTTACTGGAAGCGGCGTCACACACAGGTGGCCACGCATGGATTGACAACGCTTAGCCAAGGTTTCTCGTCAAATCCAAGAAGATGACAGCGACACAGCCGATGGTAGATTTGGAAAACAAATCTGATGTGGGAAAATAATTTTTCTTACATCTCGTGGAAACCCGTCGGAATTGCCTCAAAGCATGATACTGTAGGTCAGGAAGCACTGTTCTCTGCACTCACCAACAGAATGAAAAGTAAAAACGGCAGAAAATCAATTGGATCGTGAATTTCATCATCTTCAATGACGAATGGAAAACAAATTCTTGCTTAAACAATAAAATTCACAGAATGTCCTGGGACACGACTACGGGAGTTAAACTGGCGAAGTATTTCCGGTAGTTCGGCGGCAATTTTTGCTTATGAGAAATCTGATTGGCACTTTTAGAAGTATGGTGTCCGGTTTATTCATACATGCATTACAATGATTTTAGCAGACTGCTTCCCCTAAATTATCCCATTCAATCGAAGACTGCTGTTTTCGAACCCCACAAGAACCGCAATCAATTATCATCTCTGAACCGCAAAAATAAAAAAACAGCATCATACAAAAGCTGATCCGACGTATTACCACTGGATTAAGTTTAGCACTTCGAAATTCGAAAAATGTGTGACTGGTTTCGGCATCACTGTCGGATATTTGTGATGATATTCTATGCAGACTGGACATAGCTGTCTCGTGGATCTTGTTAATCCTTCTTTAGTGGCTTAGCCAGTGTTGCGAAACCCCTAATGAATTTGTCACAATACGAAGGGAGTCCCACGAAACTCCTCAGCTGCATCAGGCACGAAGGATTTGACCAATTATTAACTTATTCTATCATGCCATAGTCAGTCGTAATTCACCTAGGAGATATAATGTGGCCCGAGATATTTACTTCAACAAGAAAGAATTTACATTTGATTAGTTTCATTTCAGGCCCGGCGTGTTTGATTTGCCCAAGAACCAACTCCAGGTTAGTTTACTTGCGCTTTTATGGTTCCAAAATGAATCAGGACATCGTCGATATTTATGAGGCACGTGGACAGAATCAAAAATTCCAAGAGCGGAATCATCAATCTCGGAAATTTAGCAGGTCGATTAGTCAGCTCCAAAGTGTAGAGACTGAATCTGATAAAAATATGGTAGAATTACAATCACTGTCTTTTCTCCATCTGTTAATTCTTATTCACTTTTCGATACCTCCACACATACTGATATATTCTGAATTCCCAATGCATCATATAAAGCGACAGAAGAGATTCTCTCTTGGCTACGGAATTCAACTAGTGATGGTCGACATTCAGTCGCCATTTGTCATCTTTCTTCCAAAACATGACCAGCACTGGTGAGGCGAGTGCGGATGAGACGGCCTGGATATATCTTCGATGATATCTCTAACCTCGAATTGGCAATTTATCAGTATTATTCTAGGAACTAACTAAATGAGTTTGGCCTTCTTCGTAACCATATGGTATCTGTTGACATTTGTTCCACCCAATGTTTCTGCCACCGCAAGTGAACGACCATACAATTAACAAGTTCCTTCCTGCATTTAGTAAATTCACTGTTTACCAACACTTCTACAAATTTGTTCTCCGATGCCCCTGGGACAAAATATCGAATTCCTCACTCGTCCGTCGGTCTCCTGCTTTCGCCGGAGGATATCGCGACCGCTTATGTGGTCATGCGACATATCTCCTAATACGACTATTGAATGCTGTAAAAACACCACCCAGTTCCTTTGTCACTACCACGAGCCCTATTGCGCTTAACTTTCTTCTGTTAACACGAGACATCACAAAATCGTAAAGCAGGCATTGTCCAACGGCTCAGTGTTGCAGCATTCACACGATATCGTTAGACTTAACAAATCTAGAATGCGTTATCAGTTCATGCATGTATTTCCTCTGGAGCCTATCACTAACGGAGTGCCAAGCAGTACTACATAATAAGCAATCTCGTTTTAGGTTAACTTGATGACACTAAGTAGATGATGAGTTCATTGACTGTTGGTCGTCAAGCGGTCAACGTTGTGAACTAAAATCATTGGTTAGCACTCTTCAGTTGACAGCACCTATCCATTTGTGATTCTGCAAATCAACAGGTATTGCCAATTGTGATGAGCTAAGAATTATATTTGTTAGTATTCTCAAAGTTGTAATACTTAAAGGGAATAAAGAAGCAGCAGAAAATATAATGAATTTATTTACATGTTTCTCTCATTGCATCTGTTTGCAAAATGAAACAACGCCCATTAAACATGGGTTTAAACATGAAAATGAAATCCTACTGGGACATGAAATTTTCATAAAGTTTTTGTAAGAGCTGTAGGATTTATCCAAAGTTGGATTCACAAATGACTGCAAACCAGCTTGACCAACAAAGCACAACAACTTTATCGAATTTCCTACCGACGGTTACGCCTTTATTTTTTGGCTGAACGCAATTACTTATTAGCTGGGATATCTTGCGTTTCCTGGGGTCTAATATTCATGACTGATCACAAGCAGAAAAAATTCGTTTATGAAGTATCTTAGTTTACATCACAGGTTATCTTGCGCCAAGGTCGTTTGCATGCGCTGCACCAGTTGCCTGCATTGTTATCATGAGGGTGGAGCAGTGACCAAGAAAACCTGACATTGTTTGGCACCACTAATTTAGGCAGCATGAACTGAATAAAATCCTAAGACAATTTAGAAATTTTGTCTTTAACCATTTCCAGCGATTTAAACTAAGCAAAGCCACCGTTTGCATCATATTAAAGGAATAGACTGTCGCAAGAGCAAGTATTTCATCACAATCACATCTGAATCGGAGCACATAGTTACCTGTAATCGTGTTGAAATTTCATAGTAGAAGGTTTTATCCCTAATCTTGACGTAAATTGTTGCCAATATATCAAGCACCATTTTCCAGATAGGGTTGAGAACTATCTAATCGCTCAGAGCATTGACGTATGGGCAGTATGGATTGATCTGCCAGTAAACAAGGAAATATAAATATCCTGTGCATTTGTAAAATGACGCTTTGTGCTTTTATCTAGCGATGAGTTAATTTTACTGAAGGAAGAAAAGCATGTGGTTACCAGTAAAACCCTGCAAAATGGACATTTCTAGAAGGAAATTCTTCAAGGAAGTTATCTCGCCTCCCTAATGCCGTCCAGGTTGTTTGCGCTGGCATGAATAACATGAGAAAGCTCTTGCGAACCGATGTAACGAGAGTGCACAACAGATAAGTGAAATCGTGTTGTTGTGGCGGCCAAGATATTCCCTTTGTTCTAAGCAAGCAGACAGTCATCGAGAGAAGTTCCGGATTCCACTGTAGCAGATTTTAGTAAACGTTGTTATCCTGAGTAGATTGCCTTCCGTTCGGTCTGGCGTAATCGGACGAAAACATACTCGGGGTATGGTTCAAATAAAAACATGCCACGACCTGAATCTTGACCCTATCCAGAATGTGTTCCTTGTTCTGACGTGAAAATTTAATCAGCGATCTAATCACTGGATACTGATACACAAATTCCAGGACTTTTCGTTTTATGAGGTGAAAACAAGTCCTTACTGGAGGGAATGGAAAACACAATAAAATGACAGAAAATTTGCGAACCTTGGTGGCAGACTTAACGCATACCATTATTTGTTGATGCTGGGTTTCTGGAAAACGCCTCAAATTGTTCTTATTAATAAATCTCGCCTGCCGTCCTTGTAATGTGTTGTGGTTGAAATATGCCTGAAGAATATCAGTAATCACGAGACTAGCCGTGTGGTCGTGTGGCAGTTTTGTCTTTCTATGGGCAAGCGGAAACAAACCACTGACCTTTCACTGTGCCTATTCTTATTCTGCGCTAATCGATCGGAAAAAACATGGTCGAACTTTTGAACTTCTGAGCTGAAACTAGCTCTACTTTCGCAATGTTTCCTTCACTTGCTTAATTCGAACAACCAAATCTTGTTTTATCACAGATCAACAAAACCTTTGAAGAAACAAATTATTTGTGGAATTCCCGAGGCTTTTTATCCAGGCAATGTTACACTCGGTGCTTACGGCGGCTAGATTGTTAACAAGAAAGATTCGATTAATATTACTTCGTTGGGGCATGATGCATATTCGCAAATAGATTCTTCCGTGCACTCTGTATATCGTGGTCGAAAAACTCAGTTACTAGTCCCAAGAAGTCACCCTCACAGTCTGGTTGAGTCTCCTTGTTTACCGATATACTTCAGGCTACGTTCAACCCTGGCTAAAGTAAGCTAACCCACTAGTCTGAATTCATACAATTATCACTAATGCTTGTATTGTATCTATTCACCCGCCAAACATCGAGTGGTTTACATAAAGATAAACTCACAAACTCCTATACGACACCTTGTTTTCGATGTGATCGACAGTGTTCGTAAGTTCTTCTTATTAGAAGGAATTTTTAATTGTGAAGATTTACCATGGAATTCCGGATCAAAATTGTAAATGAACAGAACTGGCTAATTGCACTGCGAATAGTAACAGACCAACTCAGGTAAGCATCGTGCAAGGCTATTAGCACAAATCAAATGTGTGAGTGAACACAAAGTCAAAATAATTGCCTTGCAGTCGGACTCCCTCCATTCATTGAGTGACTTGATGACCAGGCACTTCGTATTCCGGACAGAGAAAAGAATATGGGCAGTCAGTATGTACTGTGATGACGATGAATAAGGCCCTAGCAAACAGCAGTACACAATAAGGGATTAATCAAACACCTGAGTGAGCGGACAGAACGGCAGCTAAGAATCAAGTTACACTAGGCCTCAAAAAGCGGGTAGATATACAGTAGGAAGACACCAAGTAAACAGAGTGGGAGTGACAGAGAGAGCAGCCGCGAATATAAATTATGTTAGTAGTAGGAGATTGAATGTTTTCCTGAAATAATTCACCATGTAATATCATCGCTCAACTCAACATTAAATACTATGGAGGCGCTGTACAGCTGTTTCATTCTTATTAGGAGTGATCAGCAGTGCATATCCACCGCGCCCGAACTGAGAAGCGAAACCGGGAAGAATGAATCGGAGTCGAACGCATTAGCAATTAAGCTACTGGGCAGGCTCTCAACACAATCTTGTCCAAACTGTAATCATGATCGAATTGCTGTGTGAACCAGGGAAGTACTCGTGGTCACTGACAGAGACGATACTAGAAGAATGCAGAATGGAGATGTGAGCAAAATGAATGAACTAAGCTACCCGTTCAAGTTATGAAAAGTAAAAGTGCATCCAAAGTAGTCAGTGTATGCAACAAACACATGAGAGAAGAAACCATGGTGACTGAGGTGAGTGCGGATTTTTAGCAACGCAATCCGGAAATTCATACATACATCTTTCTTTCAAGCTCTGCATTCATACCAGTCCTACTACCTACGATATCACCCAGCTAGCAAGCTTCTTGTCAAACTATCTGAGCAAGCTGACCTTAGTTTTCACATGCGTACGATTCAGACTACCTGGATGATGGGTTTTTCCCCAATGTCGGCCAGATGGCAACCACCACTGCTTTGAGTTCGCGCTCGGGTAACGTGAGCTGCCTATGTGTGAGTTCTGGCACTGCACCATCTGTTGCGTAATTTGGAAATTATGTCAAAATTTTTCGAAATAAGGCCAACACCGTCCGAAAATATCATCAGTTGCATGGGCCTGAAACTTACTCCATCTTACAGGGCCACGTTTATATTCACGTAGTGTAGGTTGCACTGGTTATCAATTCTTTGCTCTGCAACCTGCGAGCAGATATGGCCTTGTGCAACGGAGGCATGTTCTAACCCAATACCATTGACATAATTATGGAATAGCCCATCAGCGGCTTAGGTTGCTAACGTTTTGGGCAAAGGACCATGCAAACCGGAGATAGTGAGAACATCATTGCTGCTAGGACACGAACAGTTCAATGATTAATAAAATCTGGTCCGTTAATCGAATGTGAAAAACAATAATATTCACAGGCTCTGTTGCCGGGATATCAAGAGCTGATAGGAGCTTGAGAATATGGGTCCAGTAGTGAAATCACGACGGTGGTTACTTATCCTGCTTCGGGGTGAATAATGAAAAATAAACGGATTCTGGGAGAAAGGACAGATAGTAAGAATTGCCGAATTGGGATATTGTTGTATTTGGACTTCTAAGTGGTAAAAAGAATTCCTTTTGTCACGGTAATGCGCGGATACACGAAACCCGTAAGTACTGAATTGACTTCCGCCCAAGATAGGCAAATGAAGTCAATAGGAAGGTTACAACAGAATGGGAACAAATTCGAGTTGTATGTACAGCTCATGGACTCATATACAACGTCGCTAATATTTCAACTGGCAGAATCTATTCCGTCTAATCGCCTACACGGAATGTTTGGATTTCACAACCGAATGTTGTCACGGTTCTCAGTAGTTGCTTTTCTACGTGGGCCATTGTGAAACTCTCCCAGAATGCCTCACATGACTCGCACGTAAACTCTCCGCACACAGGAAATTATGTAGGGATTTTACCTGAATGATTCAATTGTGATGAAGCAACACGTTTTAACCGTAGTATTTTCTTAGGCGTTTCTGACCTGCGATGGAACCCCATTTGATATTTGTGGTTCGGCAACGCTTCTGGCATGTTTGGGTGATTACGGCTAAGTAAGTGAAAATGTAGTATATTCGATGCTCTCTTAGAAACCCCTTTAATCCGTCATCGGTCGAGCAGTTTAGTTTTCAAAAGAATATGACGACTCCAGGGCGGGAGTTTGCGGTTTACTAATACTGTATTCACAATCATAGTCTAGTTATGAGCAGTAGTTAGCGCTTCTGTAAGCAATGCCAATAACAGGAACTTCTGTGATGAAATTAAGGCCTAGTAACATTCCACTTAGTGATCAACCGGCCAATTATTTGAGTGTTCCCTGTCTTCTGATGTTGCCCATGCTGTTCCTGTTTCAATTGTTATCTGACCTTGTAGCCGCCAAACATATGATGAGGATAGAATAGGGTCTGAAATCAGTGAGTGTCTGCATTCTCACCAAACCGAAAATATTCACACCAAACAACAATAGTTGAGGACCCTAAATCATTGAAAGAAGGATTCGATGGGTATAAGTAAAACTCCACTAGCCGGTCGAGTTTATTTGAAGAAGTACGTAAGCATTTTTTGTCAATTAGCCAATTTGCAACTTTTAGGCACACCTTGTCCACAGACTTCACACACGTGATTTGTCGACTAATGGGATTTAAATTATTTTGTCTGAAAAAATCTGCTGTGTGGATCCTATGCAAAGGGGAGATTTGCTACTTTCTTCGTAGTTTTTGAGGTGGCCCACAGTCCCAATTCAACATCTTTCCACACTTACTGAATATCCAAAGGCGATCTGAGCTCAGACTAGCCTAAACCTACCAGTCAATAAAAGCAGGGACTAAGCACCGCAAACGTCACACCATGAAATCTGCTAGTTTCTTGACCCTATGAGTAACTCCTTTGCATGAGATGCGGGAAGAATGGAAAATAAGATTGAAATCAATCAATCACCAACATGCTTGCGGATAGCATTTTAGCTACCGTTGAATAGACAGTAGTTGAAATCACAAGCATATGAGAGGCTAATTGTTAAGTCTTGTAATATAGAGATTCCAAATTCACTTAGTAACGAAGCCGTCAGAATGCAGTCTCCGGTGGGAGAGGGAGTTCGTTGGCTTCGATGGAATCGGGAGTATATCCTACCTCTCAGTTTTATCACAAAGTTTTTCTTTCACCACGATATGCAGTCAGTAAATTTCACTAGTCTTCGTGGGTCTCTAGTAAAAGGTAAAACCTAGGAATCCAAATGCAAGATAGCCATGGATCCACTGCCTGAAAATTTATTTATGCCAACTATTTGTACAAGTACCTAGCCGTTCATCTAATCGAATTTTTGCTGCCCCTATGACCTCCATGTGTCTACGAAAAGCGAAGTACCCAATAAGCTAAGTTTGATGATTTGCCCTTCAGCAGCTTTCTAGCATTCAGGAACAGCTGGAGATAAAGTAGGTGGTCCACAAAAAGACTACAGAGATCGTTATTTGTTTGGTGACGTTTCAGCGAGTAATTGAACTCTAGCCCTAGTAGTCAAGATGTCCGGTTTCCACCACAGCCGATATTGTTTACAGTGAACGGTGGTATTAAATGGTCGTCTACCGCTTTGAGAATCATAGCCACATTTTAAGATGTGATCCGGTTTATTGAAGAGTGTTTAAAATTAGGAACCAATAACCTTCCGCTTGGATCACACGAGGTGCATGTGTCTAATATTAACGATCATAAGAGTAGTCCTGGTATGTGGCTTCAAGAAATGGAAAACAGCTGTGTACACTTGATGTTTTCCTGACTTAACATAGCTAGCTGGAGAAATCTGTTTTTTTCATTTTAGGTTGATCGAACTTCAAGAAGGTTAGCATCAATCTTCGCTACATACTTTAAATTAGTTCAGTTTCACAAACCTAACACTAGGGTTGCAGCTGCGAGTACTATAATCGAGAATTAAACCTATGGTGTAACCTGATAAATGACCTCTATAAGGGCAATTCAACAGACATGGAATGATTTTGTTGGAATTACTATGACACCCATCCCAATGAATTTGAAAAGCTGCTTACGGAACGGGTCATTTGTGCAAGCCATACAATCGGGGCAGGATTACATTGCAGCCGCCAAGCTATAGACCGCCATCTCGTTTTGACCGCGCAAGCATTCAGCTTGACTAATAAACTTATCGCAGAATGTTGCTCTTATTGGGTTTTCGTTTTAATAAATCTCAAATCAGTCACCAACTACACTACGACGACTACCGTCCGTAGTCCCATCTAGAAGTCGAAGGTCCAGTCGTGTTAATTTTTCACACATTACTCAGCAGAAGAGATCAACTCACGGGTATTATCGGTAGGAAAACATCGAATATCTTGTGTTTCACATAAACCGAGACAAGCTAAGTGAGACTGCAAACAGAGTTTTGGTGGTGTGTTAGTCATAAGTAGTAATGCAATGTGTCCGCAAAATATGTTGCTTCCACACGTCCTTTTAGGCTGTCAAACATTCTGCGACTTTTAAGGGCAGGAAAGTTGTCTTCTTTGGTTGCGAACAGATTTAAAGTACCAAACCGTCGACGGAGAAATTACTCGAACAACAAAAGATAACATTTCCCTTCGGAAACGGAATAAAAGTTTCTTCAGGTAAGCAAAATTTCTGTTTTTATGTTATTCCAAATTTGCAAGGGGCAAGTTATGTTCCTTTTTTACGATGAGAACAAAATCCCTCGACTTGTAACTACGACATATCAACTGCAGTGTCTGCGACATAAAAAGTTGTAAGAAGGCTCGTATTTGATGAAAAAACCATTGAGTATTAAGAAACATACTGATGAAATAATTTGTGCTGAAACGTTACAATTCAAAATAGCTTGCATAGAAAAGCATATTCGCCTGGTTAATTGTTGAAGATATTTGACGGTAATGAGCTAGCAGTGTCTAGTGGGGACAGTGTAGACAACAGTACAGCGTCGATTGCAGAACCGATGAGTGGGACAGTTCAGATAGATTAAGATTACGATGGGAAAGTAGAAGCTCACTCTGTGATGACGGTTCAGTGAATGGTACCATTGACGATAGTCAAGTCTACTTGAATTCTAATGTCTATTATTATGGTCAATGTACCAGTCATCTATATGTACTGCTGCTCGGCAAGGCTTGTCCTAAGTCGTCGCTTAAGAACACTATCAAACAAGGGACTTACACGGAACATGAAACGCAACCAGTTGCCGAAGGATTTCTCTTTTATACAAGATAACGATCGTTACCGAAAATAAACCCTGAGGTGGTGTCGTTTCTTATGTGTAATCCAAATGGTGTAACAAGCCATCATTTATCGTGTTCTTAAAAAATCTGTTTGTCACCTAACTTCTCATGCGCTACTTTTATTGCAGTCACCAATATTTACCTAGTTCTTCCCTAAACGTTATCAAATGAATTCATTTTGTGATAACTGTCTGCTGGTTACTGCCCCACATCTCGTTGACATTTTGTGCACAGTTTTCGCGGACCATAATCACGCACTCTTATTTCATAATTCCCTATTTAATCTTAGAGACTTCTTCACGCTTCCAATAGGTGATTCGCTTCATTAGATTGCGTAATCACATTTTATCCAAATTTTCCCTCCTTAGATAATACCAACCACAAACTAAGGATGGTCGATCAGCTGGGTGCTGAATTCACTCAATTCTCCTTCCATACTCCAGCCTACTACTTGACCCGTGTTTCTCAAGCATCTGCTCCACGTTTGAGTCGAATGCAACTGCTTAAACGCACAGAAATCTGAGCTTCGTTAGAGTCATTTCAGCTAATGGTGCAAATAATCTTAGTCCCACATTTTCTACACAGTTAATCAATAGTTTACTGAAAGTATGGACTACCTGTCAATGCTGATACTCATGGAGGATCGGGCCCATCCCCCAAGGTACAATCGCACAACGATCACAGTGTTTCGGTCCAGTCGCTGTAATTGTTTGGGCTTGAAATTGCTAGAGTGCCCAGTTTAACAGCGGTTCCAAACAACCTTGACCATCTCCGGTGGCCATCAGTGAACGAAATCACGTACTGGTTCATTTTGCCTGTAAGTCTTCCGCTGACAGAGCGGGCTACCTGCACTGCGTTTTTCCTCGTTATCCCCGAGACTTTGACTGTTTGACCTAGTATCTTTTACTGGGGAATTACATTCAACTGGTTGTCCCCTCATCTTCCTGAGTGGCTTATTGATTACTCCTCCCACCGGTATCAAAACGGTAAACTGGAAAGAAGGTTGTCAGCAGTCTCCCTTGGTACCTCCGAAGTGTTACAAGGTATTTTTTGCATTTTTCTTACAATTTTTATTAGGAACTCAACTGCTACCCTTAAACACCATCTGCTTAAGCATGATCATGGTACTACTAACTTCATTCAAACTTCTAACGCACCGCAGTCCATTCCATACAATACTAACGCCTCTGACATCGTCACAAATTTCCAACCATGCAGTTCAACTCCTGACCCGACAGATTTAATGAGCGCGTATATTTACCCTAAACCGCTCATCGCCTACATCTTACGAAGCATCCAATAAAAGAAAACAGACGAAAAGAATCAGTTATTTGAAGCACTTAGGCTTTACACTCGAAAGTAACCTCTGTTATCCTTTAGATACCGGTGCTGTTGCCCATAGTCAGCGCGGTCTATCCTTCGGAAAATTGTGTCACTTCTGCTTTCGTAACACGGTGTTACCACTTTTGTTCTACTGTGCATTCAGCCAATTCTTTTACTGCATTTTTGTGATTTCTGTTGAACGCCGATTTTAGGCTTCCGAGGAAGGGCCTCAAAACGGTCAGCACGTTTCATAAATTCCCATACCTCTCCCAGCTAGGGAAATCTGTGAAGGATGTTTCAGTGCTTGTCAGTAAGGTTACCGGTAAGTTGACTTAGCCGTTTAAACAGAATTACTTTGATTTTGTCCCTAAATTCTGAACTGGGCGGGATTGAACTAAGCGTTCGGCCTTGCGGCGAGCGACCTTTATCTGCCTTCCGTATGCTTGGTTCATCCTATTTCTTCACCGGTCACGGTGCTATCGTTGATACATATACAGGTGACTTTCACATTCTATGTTCGGCCTGATTCGCACTACTCGTCATTTCACTCAACCTATCACTTGCACGCACCTCTCCCACACACACACACATCTACGCTTGACTCTGTCTAGCCTGTTTGGCATGATGATTGGATTTAGCGATTGGTTTACGGCTGGTCAGTGAACTCGTTCTGTAGTCAGATTGCGCGCGTAGGTGCATGACTGACTCCATGTATCTTACGTCGTCTTGCAGACTGAAATACTCTCTGATTGTTCCCCATCAACATCATCATCGTTCAGCGTTAAACAACAAGGCAAGCCTCAATGACAGCTGCATTTCCTCAGAGTTACACGTTTCTATAAACAAGAGTGAATATCCAGCGGGAACAAGAAGTAGACCTACACAGGCGGGAAAACATAAGATGCTGCTGCCAACACACGAAACACAGTCTAACTGTACAAACGCATGTGTTTTCAATCATTCTGATTTAATAGAAAATGACAGCACGATCGCCACTACGTGTCACAGGACTTCACTAGACCACATATCGAGTTCGAAGTCGTCTCAAAGCGACAGGTCGACACCGAAGGCTTTCGCCGACACCATACCAAACGAGCGTGAGCATCTAATTTATCTAACTTCGCTGTACATTTTCTCATTCCACGTATGCCACTTCATCTGTTGGCCTCCACATGGCCTCTTCCTATTCCTAGGGAGAAACACAAATAACGGCATTGTATGGTAGACGAGTGTTCGTTCCATACACAATACGTGACCCAGCCAGCGTAGTTAATAAGTTTCCTACGCTGAAACAAGCTATATCTTCAAGAAGTGGCACCCAAAGACCAGATTCCTAAACCCATTATTACTCACACCGGTCAACTCCATCCAATCCTAGCCCTACTACCATAACATCGGTTGTCGAGAACCTCCAACTGAGAAACACTCCCACACGCACATACTCCACGTATCGCAACACGTACAAACAGCAAGAACTACGCACTATGAAGCACAGTACCCACACGACCTGGTTAAACTATCAGTGAAAATATACAGGTCGGACGTCACAATGCTTCAGTCCAAGCGGATAACTGCTCGAGACTTCGCTATTACGCGTGTTTTGCCTCATTGCCGAGCTACCTTCGATTATGGACACGTCAGCGTACCAGGTAGTGAAACGTCCACAATGTCAGCTCCTCTCCATTATTCCACAGTATCCAAGTTCGGTCGCTTAGCAGTGTCCATCCTGTAACAGTACTTTGCATCTTGACATGTGCAATCAGCACACATGCCTTAACCGAGCAACCGATCTTCGACAGGTCTATCTGTGCCCTTAGTGCAGGTTCGCCAGACTCACGAAAAGACACAACGTCATCTGCGATTAATCGTAAAGGTCAATCAGCTCCCTTCTGCCATTTCACCAGTTCCACTTCCTACTACTCCTCAAGACTCACCTAAGACATCTTCCATTCACCTCGTCCATGACGAAGCTTGAACAAGAATGGAGAGACGATGGGGACACCCTTGTCGAACCACTGTTCGTTTCGAATGAAACGTGACAGCTTCACCGATTATACCCTTCACGCGACCATAGGTATGCGAGTACAATGTCGCAAACAGGTTCACAAGACTTTGTGGCATACCCTTCGTGGAAGAGCAACTTGAGTAGTGTCTGTCGATCACAGAGTCGAAAGCACCTTTTCAATCGATCGAGGAGACTACGATCGTAGAGCGGCTGTGGATGCGGTAGTGGCGCGTTTGAGTAATTGCCGTAAGAAGTGAATATTTGATCGAATAGCAACCTCGCCCTGCGTCCATCGCAGTAACGCTATCCCTGGCTGGTATCACGGATGATAGCCAGCATCCATGAGGTCCCGCGCATGTCAGCTAACACGCTTAGATAACTATCGAATTTAAAACTAGTCCCACGAATGCTTGCTGCAGTCACTTCACTGTGCTGCCTTTCCTTCGAAGATGGGTATAATTCAGTGACTCAACCCCACGAAACGATGATTACGCTCCTCGTTCCAAATCACTCACAAAGCAAGGACGTAAAGTGATTTTATCAGCACTTCTCCACCCAATTTGAATAAGAACTGAGGAATTCGTCGGGACGGCAGCATTTCTTCTTTCAGAGGCCGAATATCTCGACCCATTCACACTCCGACTTCCGTTGGGGATCAAGTGACAACCTACCCAAGATCTCACACAGCTATCCAGACGAGTCGAGATTAGATACGGATAGCGTATGGGCAGCTAAACTGATCCTTGCAAAGTTCTGCCCAACAGTCCAATACTTTTCTTGGTGCTTACCATGGATCAGCTCTCCTATTTCTTATCAGCAACACGACTTCACAACCGAAGTTCGCCGGTGTCGACCCCACGCTGTCGCGTTATAAGCTTGAAACCATCTTTGACTGTTGCCTGCAGCGGATCCACTTCCATCTCTATGCGTACATAACTTATAAACACCACCCACGTGTCGCGGTCCATTGACCTAAGGCTCTATGATCAACTGACGCATGCAACTGCGAACGCATGCTTCTATTACTTTGCCTCATGCAGTTAGGCCAGCTCGCTTGTTTGCTCCATTTAGAATTAGCAACGCATTGATGAAATCCAGAGTTTTGCATGAAATTGCCTTAGGTCTGGGACCGCACGAGAAAATCTGCGCTCAAAATGCATAGCCTGCTTAAATTTAGATCCCATGTGTTATACACTATCTATTGTCGCAGTTTTTAGTCCTTCGGATAGTTTCTGTTCGTAAGATGCTGGCGAAACAGCCGAATCAGAGAAAACGTTCGACAGCCATCGGAAGTGTGGCCTGCGTCCATGGCCATTCACTGCAGCAAAATCGCATTTAAACTTACGCGTGGTCCGATTTCGAACATAGTGGTCAGTTCTTGGACAGAACCGCGCCAAACGATTAGCTACCGCGAATATTGGTCAATCATGACTATAAAGTACTGTCAAGTTAGAAGCGCCAGGTCGCGCTTGCGACGCGAACTGGGATCGAAAATTCGTACTGATAGAGAATAAATGATTTTAAAACCTGCACAGAATTGAAGAAAGTCTCTTCCACCGTTGTCTGTTCGCTGGTGCAGGCAAGGCGCAATCGCCCACTAAAGGACTCCTATGCACTGTGTTCCAACTTGTGCATATTAAGTCACCTGCTACACTCAATGTAGAGTCGTGTACTCTTCCGAACCAAGAGTGACGAGCGTGTATCGATAAAACTCGTCTTTCTCCACATCCAGTGCTGCGAAGTCTGTTGGAGCGATATGCCGAGATAAACAAAATAAAGCTACGCTTAACACTTACATACCTTTCGGACGCCGACTGAGTCCCTTGCAGTCTCATGCACAAAGTGACTGTTGCACTGGGATCCAGCTAGAAGGGCTGCTTTACCTCTCACTCAAATGACTATTCCTCACCCCGTTAACCCACAGCTTGAGCTGTTCGTCTCTGAAGTTGTGAAAGAATATATCCTTGACGAGACGTTTGTGATTTCGTTGAATTACACAGACATCAATCGAAGAATGAATCAGTTTATGTCAGACCAAAAGACCAAAAATGTTGGTTCAGCCTGGATTAAAGTGCGCACATGAAAGAATCAGAGTCACAGGCTGACGAGCGGTCGAGAAATGTAGCTAACGGACTGAAAACCACCTACTACGCCACCTTGACAATGGAACCGTTGCGAGTACCGGGTGTGTTATCAATGGAGATTCTATGGGTAGGCAGAAGGGGCGAAGAGATTGGGTTGAAGACAGAAGAGACAGGTTGAATAAAAGAGAGGGAACTCCGAGCAACAGCATGCTTACCACTACCCACCCCACCCGTGCTCGATGCAATGGGCAGCGCGGTCCTGATTGTCTTGCGCAACGACTGATGCAGCATGAAATTATTTGTAGGCGTGTAACTCATGGGGAATAATGGACGGGTACTAGGGAGTCCAGCCACTAAGCAAAAGAACGATTAGGGTCCGCAACCAAGCCTTTGGTTCTGACAAGAACCTGACCGCAAGGCAGCGGGGAATAGTTGAATGGAAGCCCATCTACTTGGATCAATTATTCTTCCACTCGTTTTTACGACTGAGCTGCTAAATCTGATCAACCCCCAACTTCGAGGACCAAAAGACTGCTTCGTCAGGCCTCCATCCGTTGACCTTCTAGGCATGACTGGATCTTCGGCTTGAGATAAGCCATTCTGTATAGCTCGTTGGATCATGGATGCACGCAATCCGTCACACCACGTCAAGTTGTGGTCTCTTTATGACAGCGAGCTCTCTTGATATTACTGATTAGGTAAATTTTTTTATATTTCCATCTAAGGGAAGTACTCTTCTTCAATCGCGTTTCGGCAACACTTCGTGGAGTAGATACCTCACGATCTAAGTTTTGTACGGCTTTTCACATTAACGCATTAATCTTTGTCACTGGCACTGTATCACGAGACTGTCTCAGTTCTCATTTGGCTTGAAACTGGGACTCTACGTGTCATGCAGTTGTAAGGGTGTCGGTCAGGGCAAGCAATCGTTGCCCCGAATTTCGTGCACATAGTCCGTAGTCACATTTCAATTGTTAGGAGCGTGAATAGAGGGCGAATCTGTTTAAGAATAACACGATGATTTGTTGGAAGTTTTATGTCGGTCAGACAAAGCTATTCATCAGAAACGGGATACAAGGTCAAAAAAGAAGGGGCTCTTTAATCCGCGGTAAATTTTTGCACACAAATGATAGGACGGAATTTTCCCGGAAGCACAAGACTGGATTCTCGGTTTTGTCCGTCCATGAGATGCACGTACTCGGTACTCTCCTTTTCTTTTTGATTTATAAAAGAACATTCCCCTTAACCGCCCGAGATCCACTGCTTGGGAAGAACCCTCGGTCCTGACCTGAAAGTTTGGAGTGATGCAGAACTACATAAGTTCTGAAAAGGTCAGACATTATAATCCCCACGATTATGATGACACCCCCTCCCTAATAGAATTTCTTATGAATCTTTAGAAAGGTAGATTCATTATGCGCATATTTAAGAACTAAATGGCATTTCGCTATAGAAACCGCAAAACTGGTGGGGTGCTTGAAATTCACAGACAAAATTCTGCACCACAATACCTATCGGTTACACGCCCGTTTATTGGCATAGGAATTTCAAACCTTAATCCTCCCCGCTTCCCGATTTATCCCATATGGGATATATGCTCGGAATAATTTCTTCATATCGTATCTCGCCCAAAGGACTTATTTAGTACCTACTACACGTGCATTTGCGTACGGCCGATTTCCGAAATTTCTGCATCCGTCCCTTTTTGACATTGCTTCAGTAGCGTTGTTAGTCTTTCCTTATTTATATAGTTGTGAACAACTTGCTAATGGTTAAATATCGATATCAACGTATACCTTATGAACTGTGAACCATGCTGGATCAGGGTCGTTAGATGTGTTGTCAGTATACGTATAGCCTCCAAGGCTTGCTCAAGTGTCATAAACGAGCCCGGGCTATGTACAGTCCATTTGGATCGTTTTGCGAAAGCCTTGCCATGTTAGCGGCAACTACACTGTCCGTTTAACGGATAAGTTCTATCTGTCAATGAAGCTCTTCACGTGACCATTCAAAGGCCAGGAGTGTGCTGCACTGCTGACGTGTTATCAGCAGGGTCTGGTCAGGTTGGTTAAACATGTCAACGAAAGGGTCGGAGGTTCGAATCCCAGATCTGCCGGTCGCATTGCTGATAGACAAGAACTCACTGTCGCGCAGCTCGTTATCACACTTGATTAAATGAAACCTGACGTGGTTTTATGCCACTCCAAGTTTCAGAATCAAGGTTGCCGGTTCCCCTTTCCTAGAATAGTGAGCCCAAGTGGTTATGGCACGTTTTCCTTCCTCTGAATTCATGCCCCAATCATGTCATAAAACCATTCTCAGCCAAACATCCAAAGCAAGTCCAGGAACAAAGAGGAGGTAACGTAATGGTGGGAGATGCTTGAAAATCAACAACCCAAGCTTGCACGATAATGTGCTATGCATGCCCAACAAATGAATAGATCAACGGAGATGAGGATTTACGTCAAAGAGTTGGAAAGTGTAGGACGGAGTAAACGAATAAGGACATGTTTGAAACGACCATCGAGTAGGGGATTGTATCGAGATAGTTTAAAATCTTGACAATGCACTTCAGGCCATTGACGGGATAAGAAAATTTCTTACATATAGGCTGCAAAAAAATGCGTTCGATGACCATGTTTGTGAACCGGCAAACCCTGGGGCTGGAAAATGCATTGAACATGGTCAAAAACAGCTTGAGAAAATGCAAGAACTAGAAACTATATTGGTTTGTTCGTGGAAACACGAGAAAAGGTGTTCTTCATGCAAAGACCTTAGAAACGATGTCACGAACTTCAAAATAGTCGCCTTTAACTGCCAGTCAGAATGGTTGGCCAGCATGGGATTTACTAGGCCAATAACCTCCGGCATAAAATCAACGGGTAACGGCGAGGTACTCCAGAAACTACGGTATTTCATGAACTATTCTTGCAAAATAAAACAGCCTCAAGTTTGATTAGCCACCAGCGAATTTTTATCAGCAAGGGCCTAAAAAGCATAATTGACAATACCGTCCACATCCATCATCTCATTAGTTTTAGCTAAGGGATTCAAGGATGTAAAAAACGTACTAAGAAGAATGACTACGAAGGGCCACAAATGCAGAAGTTCTCAATGAAAATCCGATCGGACCCAGCAGTCAGGTGGACACACGAAAAGGTGTTGTCAAACGGTAGGAAATGGTTCCTAGAAACTTATGAATGCCCAAAGAAAAAACAGAACAAGCAGCACATTATCGAGCTCTTGGAGCAGTAGGTTGGAGGCCCGATGTATTGTCGATTTGTCTTGCTGAGTCTCGATTACGGCTAAGGAACCCCGATGTAGAACGGTATATTCTTATACACACGCGTTTACAACTGGCAATAACCCGAATACCTGGCAAGAAGCTGTGGTATACAGGTTGTTCAGGCGATAAAGTGATCCCTATTTAGTGAAGCAACAAAATAGAATGAAAAGCAAGGTGTTTAATGAAATGAAGAAAAATGACCGCCCAAGGGTGCTACATAATTGTGTAATTCTTGAGGTAACACTTGTGTTACGCCGGCTTTGTCCTGATACGGATAGAGACAGAAAAGAAGTCTGGATTCCATGGAGCCTGCGAAAATCGAACCGAAGATTAGCATCAAGGTAGAAATGGATAGCACATTGAGGGAGTTGTTGTTGGCTCAGTTTGATCGATATTTGAACAAACAACACAGTTTGGTTGCCGCATCTCAAACTCAATCATCTCATGTGTACTGTTTATGAAACACACTGTAACAACCTACAAAACCCTAGTGCCAGCCAGACACTGGCACTAACGAAAATAGGTTTGTTTTCGCATTCGAATTCTCATTAATAGTTTGGTCACTATTTTTTCAGGTCTGCTCGGAAATGCTAGCTTGTGGATTTGGTCGAGACAAAAACTCTCGATTTCTGTTTATTGTTTGTGTCAATCGGGCCAGTTCACACCACCCTAGTGTCATAGTTCCATTGATCAGATGGAATGCAGTTCAGATGATTTGATTTGTTTTTTTCTCGTTGTCAAACCCGTGGCAAATTGAACAAATCTGGCTGGGAATGTCCGACGAGGTGTATGAATTGGATTTCATGTCGGTCTTCTTCGAGAAACGGACAAAAATTGTCGATCGTGAATTGATCCGCGGTAGTTTGGGCCAGTTGTCATCGACTATCTGCCGAGATTTTGAGACCTGAATTTTGGGTGTGTACACCTTGTGTGACGAGTTGCCGATCAATTTCTTGTCCAGCTAGCAGAAAACATTTCAATCTCTAGCAAGTTGATGGACTAGAGATTACTTTAAGTGACAACTAATGATGTATTTTGATTGTGGGAAACCTCTGAAGAGTGATCACCCCTCCAAAAGAAAACGCTTCTGTATCCGTTTCCGGTTTTATTGCTAGAAGCACCTCTCGACGGTGTACATCACAGAAAAGCAAACTGATTCATTCACTCTCAAGAGTTTCTCATTTCGGGCACTGCGTTATATTTAAGCCTAATTGCAAAAAGTTCGTTCAATGCACAGTTGTAAGTATCATCTGGACCAACACCAATGGACAGCAAGTCCCCATTCAAAGTGAATCAAATCGATTACATGATCTAACGCTAAAATAGTCAAAAGGTATGGACTAACCAAAGCAAATCGCATGACCAAACAATCCTGCTGTCCGCTCGAATTCCGTGAAACCTGCAGATTACTGAATTTTTTCTTTTGTTTACTTTCTTGTCGTTGCACGATCGCAGTTGAACGAACAACTAGTAGTTGAGATACGGAGATTGAAAAGATTGCCCGAGTGATGTTAGAAACAGTCATTTTATCAGATTGAACGTACACAAACATAAATGTGTATGTATTTTCCTGATGGCCGACACTACGTCTCCGCTTAGTCAGTACAGTGCCTAATGTGTTGGCGATTGGCTATTTGTAAAAAGCAGGCAAGCCTTTGTCACATGTGACCACATAGTCGGATCTGGTTCAACAAACCTCAGAATCTCTGGTGTCCTTCACGGGAAAATTAGTATTCGAAATCGGTCGTTTGAGCAATACTATTATTGTTATCACTCGCAACTTGCCGCCTGTGAATCGCGAGCGGCTAATAAACAAGTTAACAATCAATTTCAGATAAAATTGTCATCCGGTTTCACCAATGCTCATTCAGATCTGATGCGCAAGCAGTTTTCTGAAACTGGCGTTTGTTGCAGTGATACTCAGAGTGTGGTTATTTTTTAGAACTGAAAGCTTGCGGCGCATTTAACGACATATCGCAAGTTTAAGCGTATTCATTCACTTGACCAATCCATATCTGTATAATGCGTGGGAAACGCATTCGTAGTTATTCTGAAAAAGAAGGTTAGACGTGCAGAAACAGATCCAATGAAAACAGGCATGCAACACTGGCAAAATGTATTAATGAAACTGAGTAAAAATGCGGAAAAAAATTATATGTGACAGTCCAAGGTCAAGGATGACTAGTGGTGTCCCCTTGGATTGGGGCTATTCTCCTCGTAATCCGGAGGTTTAGATCTCGTCACTGCCGTTCTCTTTGATGCTAGATAGTCGGCTTGTTGCAGAGCATGTCTTGCTGAGAGGTCTTACGAGTCTAAGGTTGTTGTCGTGGATTCCGACTCTGTCTGGTAAGCCGTCAGTCTTGGAAATTATATGCGTACGCTCGTTTCAGGCCAATAAAACAACAAAATGCAACCCTCATCCCATGCTGCCAACAAAAGAACAGCACGTGCAAATCACTTGAGTGACCACAAAAATCATGTACAGACTGATATTTTTACTATTGCGCACTGCATTCAACCAGGAAACGAACTTTTTCGAAGGCTACGAAATTAACATGCAAAACAAATTATCCACCAATAAGCCACCAATATAATCAAAATTATAGTAGAACTTCCTCTAAACATTTATTTTTGGACACGTCGTCTTAACATTGGGAACCTCGTGAGAGAAGTCTCGTACTGCTTACGTTTTTGTAGTTTCATTCATTCCATGTGAGGAAAGACAGCTGCTCTTAGAAATCTTATCGTAGCCATGTAAAATGCGCAAATAGAAAATTCATTGGTGTAGCAGCTACGAGAAAGAAATTATGGTAGAGTAACAAGAAATACAATCATTACCACTTTGGGGACTTCTGTTTAGAGGAGGAAAGCTAATGGTGGTTGCAGGAATCTATTAGCCCCAGAACCACAGTATATCTCTTGGGCTTAATTCCTGGGAGAACCCGGATCAACCTCTAGTTGATTGAGAACCATGTATGTGAGGACAACCATTCATCCAACATTGGACGTGTCACGGAGCTCATGGAACAGCAACATCACGTGAAGAAAAGCCAATGCTAGGAGGACAAGTGGTCAGCTTATGACGTTTTTTTATCAGTTGCAATCCCCAACATCATGCGTTGTCAGTGACACTGGATTTGGTAAAAAGGCCCTAAATTAGCAGGATCAAGATAATCGTTGCCGTGGCCCGTTGAAAAAGAGGTTCGAATGTTGGCACATAGGGAGAGAATGAATGGCAAGCTGTTTGTCTGATGAAGATTATTAACAGACCAAATCATTGGCTCATTGTCATCCTTGCCAATAGATGTAATTTTTCACTATGTCACCTAGATGTAATATGTGCGAAACAAGAGAACAGCGACGGTTGCCGAGACCCCTTGCTTAGTACTTTGCAAAGCGGTATAACAGAATGATCGCAGAGAGAGCAAGTTGTTATATACAAATAAAAATCACAGGTAGGATGTTCCAGTCTCTACTTGCGTGGGTAGCGTACCAGTGGACGTATTCCACTGTATAACTATGATAAATTGTTTTTACTTGTGCTGTGTCTCGTCTCATAGGTGAAACCTAATAAGAAGCTGGCTGTCGTATCGTACATCGTACATCAATCCAAATAAGAACACGTGAGCTGTTCTGAGCCAAAAAACTTTATCAAAGTAATAAGTTACATGAATCAAAAGATGGAACAGTTCAATGATTCTCCATTGCATTGGGGGATTCGGGATCTCGTAAATATTATGCCAAAAAGCTGTGCTGTGGTTATATGACGAAACGTTCGCTCCATTCACCGTCAGCTGCTTTCGTATGGAGAGGAAACTACACGGGTATGATAGGTTGCTACTGTTGCACTATCGATCTTCTGTTTGACTTTCATTTTGATAACAAATACATCAGTGATTGTTCTTTTCTTTTTTCTTGAATTGATGTGCAAAGAATTTCACTAATAGGTAGAACATAAGGCGGTAATACAAGCAACCGGCTTACACAAACAACTAATGATCTAATGCACTGTCTGTTCCTTCCAAAGTAACAATACCAACCAGTTTATAATTGTGAATGATATAATGTTAATAAGACAGCGTTGTTGATAGATGCAATGCGCCAACGTTTCGACTACCGTGGGTAGTCCTTCTCAAGGCAAGTTTTACAATCAAATGCTTTGATTGTGTTATTAACATTATATCATTCACAATTAAAAACCAATACATGGCACATCGATTTTTCGATACACTCCTCACATCATTTGGTCCTGATATTTAAAAACCAACCAGTTTAGTTTCATCAGTACATTATTGTAACTCAAACTACCTCATCTATTCGGAATAGAAAGCTTCGACGCCCGGTTTACTCAAGCACTAGTCATTGAATTTCATTAAGAAATTGCGATTCACTTAATTGTACTGTAAAGCGTGAAGACTGCCACGATTATCCTAAACTCAAACCTGAATTCTGCGAATGTGATCGATCAATCCTGAGATGAAACATTGGGCAAATCAATAATGTGCACACAAAACCTAATGTATGGAAGCAAAATTTTTATTCGCATTCATTACAAGTTGCAAAATCATTGCACTGTGAATGTTTGTCGGTTGGATAAAAATTACATTGTGATTCTCAATTCTCGACATCTCCTGATCGATTGTATCCCTTGCTCATATGATACAATACGGGATCAAATCATGTCAGCGTTTCTGCGACAAATCCAAGAAATTCCTCGAAGCTTAATTTTCCGTCCCCGTTCACGTCGTGATCTTCAATCCAGGCTTCCAAAACAGAATAACTGACTGGCATGTTCATCTCGTCAAACATGCTTTTCAGTTCTTCTTTCGTGACCGTTCCGGAACCGTCTTTGTCCAGAGTAAAAAACAATTGTTTCCACCTTTTTGGAATTAAGAATATTTTGAAGCAAAAAAAAAATCGTTACTGATATGAATAAGACATTTGTTGGTGATGCCGAAATACTGACAAATGACACTAGGAATTAAAATTGAGTAATTTCACTTCATCGTGTCATGTATGCTGCGACAGCCCGATAAGAGATCCTATACAGATAAATGTATATTTCGCGATTTACGAACTCTAAATGCGATCTGTGAGAATGCAAGCGATACTTTGTAATAGGTTAACGAAATCATCGATGTGTTTGATAAAAATACTCACACTACCACTACACACAAAATATATGGTTTGCAGCACCAACTAAATAAACCTAACCAATATGTTTACTCGCATATTATCAAACCAACTTTGTTTCTCCTACTTCTTTACAGCTCTGTTTGTTTTGTACTTCACATCGACTACTGATACGCTATTGATCAGACTAATAACAATTTACGGCTTTCTGTTCACGTGGTAGTCCGAAGTCGTGCAGTCTGCCGGGCTACATAGAGCTACTAATCCGATTGAAGGTCGAACGGAATATCTGTACCACGTCAACCTAGAGGCGATCACATAGGACAGAAAATCGTGAGTTTTATTTTGTAAACTTATTCATGAATACGGTTGTGCATTAAATCCTTAGTTCCCTTAACTATCGTCCGGTTTGCTGAGCTCAATCTGTTTGGAATCATGTTCTTAAGAAAATTAGAAAAAAAAATAGAAAGGTGATTTCTCCATTATAAGCAGATTTCTTCCCCACTAACCAGCCGCAAAATCTGTCTGATTTGTAGCTGATCTGGACTACCAAATGTTCGACAAGAGCATACATCTTTTGCGAGTGAGGAATTATGTGACATATTGCATGATGAATTTGTGTAAGTTTATCAAAAATGTAAAGAACCAGTCTGGATGAAAATTTTATTTTAATAACGAATTCTAGGCTACTTGAGAAAACTGTACGAGTAAATCTAAGTAAGAATGCTAGAAACCGGTTAATTGTAGCCCATCCAATCAAGGGACGTGTCCTTGCAGAGCCCAAAACTTCGCTTTGTTTTAGTTTATAAGCATTTAAACCCTGCTGAGTTGCACAAATACCAAAAAGAATTTCACCCTTGAAGTGCTGTCGACATCTATAAGCAGAATTAACAGTTTGTACTAAGTGCCTAATCAAAGCCGAAAGAACTTATTGATTCAAGTTTGGTTTTGTCATTGTCAACCGGAATCTGCGCACCATAGGGTGTTAAAGAATTGCTAAAAGTGAAGGAACGAGTACGGTTTCCACATTGGTAGAACTGTATTTGATCGGGAAGGACTTCTGTACGGAATTCTCCCTGTAAATTCTACACAAGTTGAATAAAAACATATGAAGAAGCCTGATGGGTGCGGCTGATCATTTTATTGTCAGACATCGACTTCTCAAAGTTGCCCGTCAACGCGTCGGTACTAGTCGGAGCAGAGCAGTGAAAGGGAACCGGGATGATGTAGTTCGTCGAACAATTGGTTTTCGCTGAAGAAGGGCACGAATTTCTTATTTGGTAAGAAAGCTTTCTCTAATTATGACCAGTGTCAATGGATATGTAAAGACCATCGGAGGTCATCTTCGACGCGACCAGCCAGATATTTCACGAAGCTGATGCGTTCCGTCGATTTGATTTTGACGAGTACTCATTATTGTACAAATGATCCATTTGATTTTTACGTGAACATGATCAGCCGACCACGCTTATTCACTCTTAATGTTCGTTTAATGAGGAAATGGTGAATGATGGACCACATAAATCATTATTTTTGTGATTATTTACTGAATTATTTCACAAATCGGATTAGTAACTCACTCCGCCAAAGGTTCATCAGTTAGTCCGAGAGCCAATTTGTATTCCCCAAATCCAATTTGGCCGTCCCCGTTCAAATCCAAATCTTTCATTACTCGCTTTGGGAGAATAGAATCAACACAAAACGAGATAATTTATCAAAATAAAATGTGTATGGCACTCTAGTACGGTTTAAATTAGTTTTTGTCGTAAATATTAAACAGTTCATTAGTGGTATTAAATGTGGCCAGTTGTACTCAGCCTATGCTCAACCTGGAGTTCTGGAAACAATTAACTGGCTTGATTGGATTTTCACCTCAACTGATGATGGCAATGATCTTTGGAACTAATTTGTCAATAGACCCTGTCGCTATATCAGCATCGATCACGTGAATGCACCATTGTTTCTCAGCTCACCGACCACTAATGCAAGTAGACGTGGTAACTGTAAATAGCCTAAGTATAACCAAAAGTTCGATTTGTACTATGTAGTCAAATATTATTCAGAATTGGACTCAGATCGGGTTTTACAAAACGAACGACCGCATGCTCCTCTATTAGGTGCAACTATCCAATGCCCACGATCAATTCCTAATTGGGGATCCATTCTTCTAGAACAAGTGATAGAGTCTATGAACATTTACTGCAGAAAATTGTGACTTCTGGTGACAAAAAATGAAGGAGGAATGCAATAGTTACAGCCCATTTTTATATTCACTGGCGATCATAACGGACCGATTACGAAACTGTTCTCCAAGGTAGACAAATCTGGACAAATTGGTCAGTTGGTACTGTTTTGCATTGGCTGGTGTTGTCCAAGGATATACGTGAGAATGATTCAGTGAATATATAAATGAGTGAATGAACGCATTGTCAAATCAACTGCGATATGTCTTCCGCCATCAAAGTCATACTATCACGACATGGTAACAGAAGATAGTCAGAACAATGACCAGACGTCGATGAAAATTTGCAGTTCGGAATAACAAATACTAAGTCAGACGAGAATGGAACAGAGTGGACTCCTCGTACGTTCTTCTGGGGACTCAGAAGGCGACTGGCCCCAAGTTAAGCAAGGCGATGAACGCTCATGGCTGTTCTGATAACGACCGGCCGTTGAGAATAAGAAACAGTTCACTACTGCATAGATATACCGTCCTAATATGTAGGACTAACAAGTGAAATAGTAAATCCACTGAGATACGCACAAAAGTAATGCGAATTAGCTAGCAGGTGAGAATTTTAGCAACTAAATTATCTCGAGACAATGAATTATTCACTGTGGTATTTGTGTGCAATTATGGCTTTCCTTACTAGCATTTGAGCACACTGGTAGCTTGACACCAGCAAGATAAGGAAATTGGAAAAGTGATGTAAGCAACACGGAATAAAAAGATACCTGGATGCTATTCGGATTCACTCCGGCACGTTGAAGTCCTCGCTCTAGTTCTGCTCTAGATACGACCCCGTTACCGTCTCTGTCCAGATTCTGAAAGATCTGTAGAAGTTCCTCTGCTGTGATTCTTCGAGACATCTTGAACAAGGAAATGAGTATGGATGAATGAATTTTGACAAACAATCCAACTCGAGTGGGGTCTAGTATGGTAACGAATTCATAGTAGGACCATGTGAATAACTAGAACCGTCATTATCAGACTGATAAAAACACTTACAGGTTAATTTCTATTGTTTTAAAAATACTGATGAATAAATGATTGCCAAAATTGGGTTGTGTGTTCAGACTGGATAAAAATCGAAAACCACGTATCATTGTGCGTGATGAGGTAAACTTTTTCGTTTTATCCGATGTTTCTACTCCGTCTTTAGTTGTTGGTTAATATGAGCAAGAACCTGTTTCACAAAATGGACATTGAAGAATTGGCCATTTCATTTTTAAGGGACCGTAGGGCCTGATATGCTTCACTGACCGTGATAAGATTCAATAGGGAAACAGCAGTCATAGCATATCGCATCAGTCACTTCCAAGGAAGTCTACGTCTCTTTAGGGTACACTTACCTCCTTGGGTTTGGCCGCAGTTAATCACATACCAAAACGGTGGTAGGTAAACCAATGTGGGGAGAATTGAAAGCGATTTGAAGATGTTGGGATTCTTCCACAAACGACTAAATCATGTGACACACATTGGGACCAGAGAGTGCAAAATTTACTGGTTCACTAGGGCTTGAAGCTGGAATTCCGTTCGGACGTTAACAACGAATCGATGTGCAATGGGTTTTGTCTAACGATAGCATCATATCGTCAAAGCAGTTTGTCGTAGAGTGAAATCATGAGTACATTTTTATTGTTATTACTGGTGGTAGTAGTGCAACGCTGGCAAACGATCATTTTATTTAAAATGTAGTTTTATACTTTTCCGATGAAGTCTTTTATAAACTTATGATGCCCACTTTCAGGTTTCTTTGTCTAATGAAGTGTAACCGATGTCGGGCTTTTCTCAGCAAAACTGAGTTGACAGCTGTTGTCTTTCAAATGACAATGAGGGAAGAGCGGTTTATCACGTACAACCGACTGTATCTTTAAAACCTAGTCCTTATCAGGCTAGTGAGTGACCACTTCGGCTCTCCTCTGTTTACCTGAGTTTACCTGTGAATGAGCGGATACCTGATCCAGTCAACTGGTGATCCCCAACAAATGCGATGAAGTTATTGTGGATTTTTCCGATGTTTTGAGTGTCGTCGAATGAATAACGAAGGAAAATCATTGCGCAAGCGATACAACAAATGATATTTTCGAGTAAGAATTGAAATTTAATACCGTGTGGAAAGCTGGATTTCCGTCTATTTAAAGGACAACGTAGAACTCTATTCCATAATGAATGTTAAATGTCTTCTGTTACATGTGACAAAAAGGTAGTGATAGGCCGAAGTTTCGAAAACTTACAGTGAACTGACAATTTTTGTCGGAAAGTGAGCCCTGCAACACACTTTAGTAATTAGACAATATAAGTGCACAGCAAGACAACCAAATTGTAAAGCTTTACAGCAATGTAGGTGCGCGCGCACGTGCGTTTGCCTGATTGGTCTGCGTTGAAATACACGTGACCCCCGAGTCTTGACCGATTCAATCCGTACTCTACCATGTGCGCTTGTCGTTCGAGTTCATACCAGAGTGCTGTTTTCACATATGCACTCGACGTGGGCTTGTCATAAACGAACTGGTTTGGCACCCACTGTCAATGTGAGTAGCATCATTGCCAATAATCCACCTGAATACAAGACATTAGACAGTGGGCACAAATTTTATCAGAATTATCTTTAGCGTAATCGGTTACCATGTGCTGGGATTTTGGGATCCACAGAAGAAAACGTGTAATCAATACTTTCGAATTCGGAGATATCGTGTGGGATGGGAACAGCTAGATGGTCGTATTTATAAGGCCGTTCTTTACAAAATACCTATTTTTGGACTGCAGTGAAGTGCACCAACCATAACAGTCTACCACGTTTCAGCGATCTTTCCTTGAAGATCGTTTCGTTTCATCTAATAATAACCCAATGAAAACGTTAGTTAAATTAATCTTCAGGTAGCATCTCGTGTATTAATTACTGAGCATTTAGAAGGATGTTGTCTATAGCATAAAAATGTAACCGCCGCCAGCTATACTAAATTGCTTGTTTCTCGTCCACCACGCTTTAGTTCATGATAATCGGTCCGATATGGGTGACAGAAGATATAATGTTGATTTTTGATGAGCCGCTGAGAATCAGCCCAACTACCGAAATGGTTAAGGCGTTCGACCCATAATCGGTCGTCCGGGGTTGGCGTCCCAGTTCGGGTGCAATGGATACGCACTGCTAATGAGTCTTAACGGATCGAAGGTAACAACTCTACAGAGCATCCTTGGTTTTCAGTAGCAAATTGATGCTCGGTGACAAATTATTTGTTAATTGGAATTAAATCTCCTACTGTCACAGAGGCTCAAGACCACCCTACGAATCTCGGCAAATTTCCCCTGCAGGGTAGACAGGTCAGCCAGCCGAACCGCATATTTTAGTCTGTTCAGGCACTCAAAATTTGGCACCTGAATAATCTTTAAAATATAGCTCACTGCTTTCCGTCAACTACCACTAAATTATTAATCAATCAAGATCCTCTAACAAAGTACAGGGGTCAAGAAAACTGTGGAACTACTAAGTAATTTCTGTTTTTTGATCTCATTTGATATCATATTCGAATTGACAAAAAATATCATCGTGTTCCACACAGACCGCATCCCTCATGGGTTCATAGTACGTGCACTTTAGAGTGACCTCTGCATATTAACAATGAGGTCACATTGCACTGGAACTGGTCTCGCGCATCTCAAATCCAAGGAGAAACATTATGCCAGAACGAACTTTCATTAAGTGTTTCTGTTTCCAGTGATGTAGTTCGATGATATCTGACATTACTAAAAAATCTCCGGATGAGTTGAAGTGGTCAATCCATGACAAGGCCAGCAACCTCATCGGGCGAGGTGATTTTGTCTGGTTCATGGTCATTTTCAGCAAAACTGCGTTCTGATATGCTGGTATTCGGATTTTGTCCAGCTCAATAAGATGTACTTCAACAATTGCTTAGTTCCTTTTGTTTTTCGTGCGCTTTTGGGGAAAAGAAGAACAGATCTCGTCAGTTTGAATTTAACGGTTTTAATAGATGCATCGTTTTTGCAAGTTCCATTCAGACTACTTGAAACCAGGTTTTCTCTAGACATTTTGGTTTTCTCACTGCTCGTGATGTGCACAAGTCCAGCGTGGACACAGGAAATACACCACAGTTTCCTACTGGAATGTTATGCTTTCGTTTCTAACCAAAAATTTCTTTAGATTGGATACTCTTGTGCATCCATATTGTTGAGGCATGCATGTGCTCCCAAGCGCTCTCTCCAGGCTTTATGTATTGAATCCATACTTGCTGAAGATATTTAAGAATAGAATTCATACCTGGTAGTAGACTGAAAGAAATCGTGCCCAATAAGTAATTATACATCTCGAATAAAATTATTCAGTCAGGTTGACGATCAGAATTTACTGAATAAGTGAGGCACTCTTCAGATTTAACATTAGCCTTTTTAGATCACGCAATCCTTAGTGTGACACGGACATTACTAACAAGTGCATAGATCTGCTTTTACATATTCTCACAATCTGTTTCTTCCATTCGTGGCAAGTGACTCACATTTTAGTTAACTGAATGTGTAGTTACTTCTTCCGATTCCACAACTTTTTCCCTACTTCATGATCAACGAATTCCCTCAATTCAATTTTGCAACCATTAAATTTGCACAAAATTGTTCTGGCTTTAATTGTTACCCGACAGGAACATCTAGTCACAGAGGAGGAGAGAGCAAGGAATAGTGAAGGATCGACTGTGAAGTAGTAAGGTGGACAATTATATCGTTGAGAAAAGATGTGCGATGCAAGGGTATCACTGATGTCAGCACTGAGCCATATCAGTTACTGTCTCCAGCTATCGCTTGGGGGGAGGATTTCGTTGACTCCAACCCAGTAGTTCAACTGCATCTACACCATTCAGTCCAGTAAGTGTGCGCTCTTCCCGCGTCGTCGAAGGGCCACCTGGACCCATTTTCCCACCGATGTTTGCTTCGGAGAACAGAATATAACGGGGTTGTCGTTCTGTGAATATGGGCAAAACATGTCCCAACCACCTTAATCTATTCCGATTGACAAAATTCTCCCACCGTGGCCTTTAAATACTACGAGCCCAATTTTAGCACAGATGTCAAATTAATCAAAAATTCCATAGCTCCATGAAAGACTAATGAGACGGTACGAAAGTATTACTGAAGATAACCACTTGGGTAAGAAAATAACGTACTTTCACTTATTGCCTCATGTGGTCATGGTTGTCATATTCCTTTTACCTTCAAGGCACTTCACATAATACTTCGACGTGTGACAAGGACTGTAAATCCGTGCAGAACAGAATCCATCCTGGATTGAGACAGAAGGATTGAACTGGTCTCGGGTCATATTTTAAGTCCCACATGATACAATCTATGCAATTTAAAAACTACTGAATCCAACACCAACAGATTCGGTGGGTCAGAAGTCTTCGTGCGGTACAATTAAAACACAAATATGGTCCATGCACTTTAACTATCAGGATGTAATTTCACTGTCTATATTTTGACTTGTCCTCACGTTGCATGGCCTCCAATTAATAGATAGATAAACAAATATTAACAGTCATTTCTTGCTAAGAACTAAACATTAAGGTCACTGTTAACGATTATCTTGTTTTAGTCAAACATCGATAATCTGGTATGGTCCGGTCACTTCAGTTCTGACCCGATAAGTTCTGCGGTCTCACTCAACTCCACCAACGATTAATTGGACTTTGTCTAGAGTTTGCGCGTATTACCTATGTTGCCGTGTGCGTGAGTAAAAGCTGGTCACGCAAAAGGTGAACAGCACAAACCATTGATTGCTTCTTTAGGCCACACAGTTATTCAGTTAGTAGATTATTCCCAGGCCAACTGCATGCGCATTGCATCATGATACTTGCTGATTCGTCCAGGGTTTTGTCGAGGTTGCAATGAAGTTGCTGGCTCCTGTCGTAGTCAGCGTATCAAAAATCTCGAAAGGTCATTTTTTCCTAAAAGTTGTACTCTATGCTTTAGGGACAGTATCCACTGTGGCTGAAGCATTTACAAATCGTTTAGCCTGTCAACAACGATGTGCTGCGGACATCATGAATTTCCCGACATTTGATAGACAGTTTCGTTTAGTTTTAACTAGTGCCCACAGCGATCAACCTGGAGCTTTTCTGGTGTGTCGCACATAAAATGCACCGGACATAACATGACGGGTATACCTACTTAAATGTTTTAACCAGAAAACGATGTGCATAATTTAGAAGAAGTAACTTCGCACTTGTAGGAAGAATACAGAACAGTTGACCCAATAGCTCGTTTGCTTCGAGCGTTCATGCGCTTCACGTATTCACTAATCTACTTTTAGACGAACTTTCAAACTCGGAGGGTCTTACAAATTCATTAAAAGAATTAGGCTCTATGTCACAAAATCTCCAATTTCCAACCAGCGGCAGGTGTAATGGATACTCAAAAACATCAAACCTAAACCAATGAGAGATAAGTGGGAAACTAAGTAGTTTGGAAACGGACAATACGGATTAAAAATTTATGTGAAAGTGCGTTTTGCTTGTTTTTAAATGAACTATCATTCAAGTTTTGAAACTGATCAGGATGATTCCAACATCCAAGTTTGTTATTTAATGTTGCGTGTGTTTTAAAATAATCTTATTATTAGTGTCAGTGAACAGCACCAACAAACTACTATTTCAGGCGAGTAATAGAAAAAAATATTACTAACAATGGGCCGACTTTTTAACTAGTATTTGTTTCTTTAGTCTAAAAGGCAATCTAATCAACTCATCTGTTATTGAGAAAAAATGGGTTTCGTCACGTTACTTAAGACAGAACTGTCATGCGAAGCATATGGTGTGTTGTCAAAAAAGCACAGAACGAGACCAGATATTTCTCAGCGGAAATCATTTGTCAGAAGTCCACTAGGAGTGGAAAATTAGTGCTTTTGATGTGATTGCCGATCTGTGGTTTAAGAATGCCACGGCAATTGGTGCTTCTTGCTGAAAGTTGAAGAATCTGTTTTCATTAAGCTGTCAAATTAGAAAAAAGTCCACAAAATTGAGTCACCAATAGAAGTGTCCCCGCAAACGCCATTTCAACTTTTCTGGTTAATGACTCATGTGATCGGTCTTTTTACATCTTGAATACATGCTACAACTCCAGTGCGATGCGAAAGACAGTGTTACTTGGGACTTGCTGGTCATTCCCGTAGCAATTCGGATTGAAAACGCACCAAACGCCAAGTCAATCTTTAGTTTTTCTTGCGAATTCGAGGGAGGAGAAGCATCCACAATTTCCGATTTCAGTTTTTTCGACAATCAATCCTAAACTAAATGAGTTCTGAATTTTTTTCGTAGCTAATGCGCGTGATCTGATGTGTGTTCAAACAATGGCATTCTGTTTTGTTCACTTCTTTGAACTGGTATCCAAAAATCATTCCGATTTAGATGAAACAACTTTACAAGCCGATTGAGACGTGACTGTGCTCACCCTTGTCCCGGCATCAGTTCACAGAATGTATACATTTTTTATTCTTGACTAATATCGAATGGTGCTTATATGTACACGCATAAACACTAAGCGTTAAATTAGTAGTTAGGGGTGCAATTTTATTTTAAGATAACTCGTTATGTGGCATTAGTACCACGATTAATATGGATAAGCCATCGTAGCAACTGATGATTGCTGGTGGCACGGTTCGTGAGCATGCAGACCTCGTGTAAAGATTGTCACCGGCTGCACAATATATGCGTGACCGCAGCAACTAAACCGATGGCAGCCAGTTCTCATAGATTGCCGATTAATGTGCTCAATCCTAGAAAGTATGTGGTGGCCAGTGAATCACCTGATCACGATACAAGGCCAAAATAAAGCCTATGATAATACTTATTGGGAAAACACTCAATTCATCTGCTGGTTGCTCCACAGTAGCCGGCAGGATAATCGATGTGTGAAGTGTGGAAGAATGGTTCGAAACACACTGGACAGCACAACATGGACCATACAGCATCGTAACACGTCTGGAGGCCCACTGGTGATGTGACGTATCTGAACAAAACGTTTTCGATGGTATAAACACGCAGTCCCAGAAATAATGAAAACCGGATATCTCGGTCAAATTGCAGGCATGAATATTTTGCAACATTTGGAGATTTAGTAATTCTTTAAATAATCTGGTCTCTACCACCTTGTGTTTAAGTTCGATAAGGCATTATAAATCACCTCAGTTTAATGGCCAAGAGACTCGACTCATTATCGTTTGTCTCGAAGTTCACAACCCATTTCCGGAGTGAGAGATATGTGGTGCTGGAGATTCCTGACAAGAATAAAATAGGTATTCACTGCCCCTTGGATTTCAAATGGTGCGTTGGATGTCGACAGGGTAAAATAAATCATGTAGAGAATGAACATTACAGCCCTTTTACGGTAAAAACTGAAAGATAATCAATATCCGTTTATTGTGGATGCATGACCTAACTGAGTGTTCGAAAAAATACCTGTTCAATTCTAAAAAGCGACCGCAGTGGGACGTTTTTGTTCGCTGAACGTTCTCTTGTGTCTACACTTGAACATGGTTTGGACTTCTAATTCTAGCTTCCATCTGGAACAACAAGCATTTCAGAACCGAAGGAGGCGGTGGCCGAACGGATAAGGTCGTGGCGTTCGGATTTGGAGGTCACAGGTTCGAATCCTAACAACGCCGTTCAACTTCCCCACTTCTCAGCCCTCTGTTGGTCACGGCCCCATTCCTGAAAATTGATGTACACTGTCTTTGCATTAATAAAGTAAGTAAAAGATGAAAGATAAGATGACAAAAGATATCACTGACAGGGAAACTCATTATTTGATTATTTAGCACAGATCACGAAATAAACTAATTTGACAAAATCCCCGGCGATCCGTTGCAGCTAGTTGTTGCTTATCAACAACATAGAAGATACTGTTTAGCAGGCTACCTATGGGTTCTACTGTCTGGCGAAGCACTGACAATAAAAGAGCATTCCACACGTTTTTCTTCCTCTGTTTGTTTATCGCAAGTGCACATGTATACGCGAACGATAATGATGAACAAGAGTTACTTTTACTGGGCTTTGACAAAGTTATTTTGCTGAAATTGAACACCAGAGTAACATGTTTGGTATGTAACACTGGTGTGTAACGTGCCTGTAAAAAAATCTAACTCGTCAACTCGGTCCCGTTACCGTAACTGTTCGCCACAATTAATCCTCATGCACATCCCCATGATCGTATTCGGTCTAACACTGTATCAATAAATGTTTTTCTCTTCACGTGTGAATAAAATTAGTAACTGAAGTTTTATTTTCTTGACCACCCCTTAATTGCCTGTCATTTTGTTCTACCCAGTTTTACTGGTCATGTGTTCAATGATCATGTGATAAGTTGTCGCCTGCATATTTCTTCTGCTAAGTTTTGTCGGAATGGTGAGTGGGTAGGCTCACTCGCTCTGGCATTTAAACACTTTAAGTCTCGACGGTTCGGTACGTTTCAAAGGATAAGTGGAAAGATTGCACCCAGATGTACCACAGTGATGAGAAGTTGCCTTCATTACCCCTATTCTATTGTGCTGGCAAACTGCAAACAAGAAGAACCGCACTTGTTTGAGGTCGAATCCGGTTAGTGCAATTCATACTACTAGAATGTGATTACCGCCAAGCGCACCATCACCTGACAAACAAACCGCTTAGTCACTAATTTTGATCTAACAGAAGAATTTGTTTCGAGTTACTGTTACTGATCAGTTGGTGCACAAAAAAAGTTAGAAAATGTTAAAGCAGTCCGTACCATGTGACACGTAAATGGAGTACATGTACCGCAGCGAAAGAAAGGAATGTAGTCATTCTGGCAAGTTTTCAAGACACGATTGCGATATTTTGAAAACATAGCCCACTGCGAGATTGTGAACGAAATCGGGGTGGCACTAAATCTCTTGAATGCTTTTTATTTCAGATGGTTCGGTTGTCATGGCAAACACAGTGACGTTATACTCCCGGGGGCAACTGGGCAAATGGAACGTGTCGTGGATAAGAACCATACGAATATACGAAACTCGCCCGAGGCAGATTTCCTCTTTGGCAATTTCATAAAGTCGCATATAAGTATGGACGCGTTTGCGATGATCTCTTTTGATACACGGTCGAAAGACATTGAATCGAATCGACTTCATAAAACTAATTCACATTTCTTATGAACTAACTTGCATTGGTAAAAACCTCGTAAAGTATGCTCAGGTTGGGCGTGAAATACTGGAGCCATATTATCAGTACATGAATTATTTCTGATTAGGGGAAAATGTTCGGGTCATGCATTAATTGGGTTCGGTATACCACTTTCTTCAAGGCCGGTACAGGCAAGGATCTGGGAGAAAATCTGGTCTTTCTCATCCTGAACGAATCACTGTGTATCTGAGCCACTAGATTTGGGTCTCAGAAAGTTCGTTAACCGATCCTTTATGAGGTTCTGAGGCCGCAGTAAACTCATTCGAAAGAATAAAAACGAATGGAACCAACGACCAGCTGTGATAAACCTACCTTATAAATTTCGCGCCAAAATAACACGGATAAGACAATACACGTGGAAGTAATCCATAGAACCAATAGCCGAGTGATATGTCAGATTCCCAGACCCAAACTGTCTAAAATCGTTACTTAAAATTGAGTTTGGGCTTATGTTAAATTTACATTGGTATCGCTAATCGGAAATTTTTATGCTGGTATATCGAAACTCTGGCTTCGAAATTTTTTTATCGGCCTTACTTATAACGATATCTAAGCATTTTATAGACTAATTTATCGCCATCTCCATCCGTATAGGCTTTAATTTGTTATCTGGATTCTCGTCTAAGGCTTGACTTGTTTAATCAGGCAAGAACGAACAAATGGTAGCAGGCCAATCAACGCAACCGTCTTCTATTTGTCATAGTCTAACGATTTATATGGATCTTTTCAGGTCAAAGCTCACTGATCAATTTATTCCAGTTTTTCCCGAACAGGGTCTTTTCTTTGGTCCGCATTCCAATAAAGCTCCGCTTGCCTCAGAAGGTGCCGTGGAAATCGAACCACCTTTGCGTTGCCCCAGACCTAGGGCGAATGGCTGATTTCCTCCCTTGTTGTTGGGCTTGGGGTCAATTACCTGATTCCAAACAGGTTTGACAACCAGTCCTGTCTCTCGGTCGTAACCCGGCCCTAGTTTTGTATGATTTCATACCGAAACGAAGCGGTTTAACTTCCGGCGCTGACTGGTAACCCAGCTTTAAACAAAGTGACAATAGATACAGCCACTGGTCCTAGTACATGACAAATTCGTCCACAATAAAAACATCCGTCTGTTTATTTGTTTTGAAGGGGAAATCCAAACTGCCCGGATTTTTCCCAACTGGAATGCAAAGTTAATCGTAGTCTGTGAATCCGTTCACCAAGATTTACGAGTTTATTAGCTTTGCACCACAATTTATAAACAACTCGAGTCACTTGGACGGAGGCCTTGGGTTTCAAACCGAATTTATATAATTGTAAATAGATCAATCAACAGAAATGGACTATTTGTGAACATTTACCACTTTATAGTTTCTAATGTTGCCGGAGTATTAGCATGGACCTTCGCTGAACCAGTGGGCCACAGCTTGGAGACATCTCAGCGGGAGCATCATCGTATGAGGTAAACAGTCATGGATTGAAAACGTTGTCAGTGGTAGGCACTGAGCCGAAATACTGGTTGCTTAGCTATTTGGTTTGACGTACAATCCCGATGTTAGGTTAGCCTTGCTTGAAAACGTAACAGATGGAACAGTTCCGATTTCATTTGGTGCCCAAGCAAGGACGCTTGGCGGTTTTGGCCGAAGTTAACGGCAGGATTTTGTTGGCATTGCAGGGAATCTGAGGGGACATAGTGAGGTACTCCAGTGTCACCTTAACTACGGTCTCTGTTGTGTGCAACGAGCCGTACTACTGCTTATGTTTCGATAACGTTTGAAAGATGGCAGGCGATTTTCGTCAGGAACGATAATCGGAAATGAGAGCAAAATTTTAGCAATTAAATATTTGGTTCTTTCTTGTTGGATTCGCAAGGTTAACCCACAGAATGATGTGAAGGTCAGCGAGACATTTGTGATCAGGAATTATATGCTCTTTTCTTTCGCTAGTGTCCTCCATTTCGTTTTGGATGTCATTAAATGTGTTTCACGTTGCTCATTTGCCTGAATTATCGCGTTTGGATTCAATGAGAGTAGAGACAACTAAATGGTTGGCTAGTGGTCTGACTAATATTATAAAGTTCTGTGGAAAACGTACGACTTTCTTCGTACTTAAAATAGAGCTGCCTGAATAAACTTGGCAGTGCAATGAAGCTTCTCGTAATAGACCCTCAACTATTCCCATTTCAGCGAGATATTCTCGAGAGATCGGGTTGGCCATCAATCACAGTTTAAGGCTTTCTATCTGATCACATGAAGTTTGTTTGTCACCTGGACCGGGTACATTCTTTCAAGAAGCAAACTGAGCCCCCCGGGTTGTACAACGCAATCGCAATTTGTTTCAGAAAACGAGTCGCACAAACAATAGTCCTTTTCATTCAAGAATCCGCCACCACCTGGCACGGATGTCTAGGACCAAAAACAAGAGTCAACCCCAAAGTCACCTCAACCTAGTGAAAGGAAGTCAGCCAATAGGAGTTTAAAAGGCAGGTTGTCTGATGCATTCGTGCGCGACCACTCAGTATTGTCCAAAGACCTTGTGCTCAAAGCTTTTAGTCCTCGGTCAAACGGACGATGTACACCAGACTAATGAAAATAGTGACGCCGTCGACATATGCTGCCTCTTGTCATTTGCATTCAGACAGTCTAGAGCCGCCTAAGTGGTTTAAGTACGAAACAAAAGCAGTCCACGTTTCCCGTGTAATATTTCGGTTGAATCAGATTACGAAGAAACTCGATCTCGTAGGATAAAAATAAATTGTGCTTTAAACAAGGATGTGTACAGCTATTTCTTCTTGTTAGGGCCTTTTATCCTTGATGAACAAGAACGACGTCAAGTTCACTGATCAGTCGAAAGCCGCGGAATAGTAGAGGCAAGTAAGAGGCGGTCATTTGGTTTCACGTCTGTTTCAATTTTTTATCTTAAAAACGAAATAAAAATATGAAAGATGGAAAATCTGAATTCGGTAACAAAAATACGTAGACCACAAGGATGATTGGATGTTTAATCTGCTTGTTCAGCTATGAATCCCAAAAATTCTTCAAAGCTGAGTTGTCCGTCCCCGTTGACATCGTGATCTTCGATCCAAGCTTCCAGAACGGATAAACTCATGGGCATGTTCATTTCGTCAAACATAACTTTCAATTCCTCTTTCGTGACTGTCCCTGAACCATCTTTGTCCAAACTGATGAATAATTGTTTCCATCTGTAAATTGCGAGAGATGGGGGGTGATAACAGTGGAAGTATTGAAACGACACTATCATTCGTTCAGATCAGGTCAGGGGGTCTTCTCCAATAAAAATCTACAGACGTTTATGGACACAAAAGTTCGCCCTGCTAGCGGAAACTGAAGCGATGATTTTTCCTCAACCGGGAAGGTGTTTATACCACTAAACTAATTGTCATTTTGTAAATTGAAGGGTTTCAGTCAAATTCACTTTCGTAGACCCCAACTTATCTAGGTGCAAACAATGAGAATAAATTTCTGTTACAAGCAAGCATCCTATTCCTTGTCTCAACTGAAAACATTTCGGCCAATCTATTCTACTTGTTGATTACATAGTGATCGTCGCTCAGTGATGATCATTAGGTCAATATCTCAACGTTTCCATCCGAAGGTCGTCGGTGTAAGTGTCCTCAGCGCTGGCCAAATTCATTTCATCAAAAACCTTTAAGTCTTTTTGATTCATCTACTTTGATCATCAGACTTCTTTTAACCTCCAGTTTCTCCTTTCCATAAGTTCAGCGTCTGACGGATGCTAATAACCTTTTACCACACTACGTCATATTAGCGTGGGTGAATAGAGAGGCAAGATGAGAATACACAGAAATAGCCAGTTCGTAATGAGGAAGGTTAGCTTCAACTGGCTTTGAAAATCTCAGCAGAAGTACACGTCTGATTTCCTGCCAACAGGCACTTGATATACAGGTTATAGAACTTCGTGGTTTTGTCATGAGTGACAACCAGCGTAAATCAAGCCACACTGCTGAAAGAGCTGCCCAGTTTCACCTTCCAAAATTCTCATACAAGCATTAAACTGTTATACCGTGCAGGGTAATTCCTTTTGTGATATTTCAGGTCCAATTCGATCAACGGTAATACCCGTAAATGTTACCGTCATTTGGATTTTTCTTATACTTTTTGACTGTATTTGAATCGAAAGTTCCGGGGCTGATGCTTTGGGATACGTTGCCCGCTACATACTAAACTCTTTCGTGTACCGGTACTGATTTACAGATAGGGTTGAAAAGACGCAGTGCTGCCCCTTAAGCATCCTAATTACCATTGTGCATCCTAAATCATAACTGATACGTTCGGCACACCTCATCGAATCGATTAGTCACCTCCTTATACCATACAGTTTTATGGAAACTTTAGCTGGGTGAACTCACTTACGTTACAATTGTTGATATGTATTTTATAATTTGACGAAAATAAGCAAAACTTTGAAAATTAGAAAGTTCCCCCAAGCCCATATATCGCTAGTGAAATGCGGACACCCGGAGAGGGGAATCAAAATAATTACCGGAAAATGTCAACATCTGTTGGGCATTTTAACGTAAAATTGCCAGTTTACTAACATGACCAGTAAAAGATAGCTCACATCTCTGAGGTATTCGTCTGTCTAATGCATTCTACTTCACAGTTTCCGCAATACAATCACTGGTCTGCTATTTTCCAGTCGATTACGAACAATCTACTGTTTGAGGTTTTCCACTATGAAATGGCTATTGTTGGTTTTTCGCCCTTTCTGTTGTTCAGATGAACAGAAAACGCGCTACCCGCCATGTTTCAGCGGAGTTTGGGTTAGAAGGGTACTAAATTTTTGTGCGCACAACTGACTTTTGTTTTACCCGTATTGCGATAGATGTGCCGACTAGTGCATCCGCCTAGCCAAAACGAGGTTCGTTCAAGGTCTTTGATATCCGATACTGAGTGCAAACAGATTTTTCATTCCTGATCAGGTCCAGATTCATGATCTTCGTGCAAATTTTATTTCGTCATAATCTTAACTTTATTTTATTATATAGTACTAAATGCGCTCACATGTGAGTAGAACGTACTCGGCCAAAGGTTCGTTGGTCAATCCAAGGGCTAGTTTGTATTCATTCAGTGTGATTTTTCCGTCCTTGTTCAAATCTAGATCATTCATGACCCGCTTGAATTTTCACAGGGATAAACATAGATATGAAAACAATTAGGGCATTCTGTACGAGGCGGTATGTTTGTTAGAACATTAACGCAACTTAAATAACCTAACGGCTAGCGGCAATCAACAATCAAGAACGACGAGTAACCTAGTTAGAAAATTTAAACAAAACCACCAACGGCCCAACACAGTAGTAGTAGTAATAATAACAATAGTACTAACAGAAAAAATAGTAGTGTTAGCAACAATAGAAGTGGCAATCCTGTTCAATGCTGGAACATGAAACGTCGACGGCTTACTTTTTATTAGAAATGAACTATAAGAGGAAATGAAAATTAATGCAGCCGAAAAGTGTTCAGCCCATAATAATTTTAATGGGACCCAGGCAACGAATTTCATACCTACTCCGCCATTTTGTAAATTAACCTGGCATAAGCTAAAACTTTGTCTCCAGCATTACCTGATTGTTGATGCAGAGTCACTTAGGTTTTAGTGTGACAATTTGCTATTCCAGTCGTTGATACGTATGCTAGATTTGATATGCTCATAGGGTTCCAGTGATCTACGTGGCCTCTAATGGGTTAACATCTGGGTTGCTGTACAAATGCAAATTCTGGTCTTATCTGCGCTGCCAAGCTGGTACAACTTCATCAGAAAACAATACTTGATCACTTGTCACGTGAGTAAAGATCACGAACCGAGAAAGCGAAAGCACCAAACCGTTTATTTTGTCTTCTAAAGAAGCCAACCACTTTTTTCATCTAACTTAAACGAGGGGCTTATAAATCTTTTACATGATAACATCAACAAAATTGGTGAGCATCTGGATCCGTGGATGCGTTTAATCAAGCAAGACACCCCAAATTTAAAAAAAGCAATTATTATACCACACAATTTAATGAACAATCGGAGAATTCATTATTCACTTATCGTCTCCGATATACTTAAATGGTTTTTCTTTTCTCCATAACAAGCAAGGTTCCTGTTTTATGTTCCCGATACCGTTTTTATTCCTGGCTCAGTACTATTCAGTAGGAGGGGATTCAGTGATCCGAGAGTGGTGAGCTCACTCTAAGCTGGCGTTATCGTACGTGACCCAAGTTTTCCTTTATCAGTGTTATTTTTACAGCGTACAAGTAAAAAGCTTCCGTTGGGTACACGTACTCGAAGGACAGTCATAGAAAAGGATCTTGACCTACATCAACACTTTTGGGAGGCACACCGGCAGCTTGGAGTCCGTTTTCCAGTTCAGCACGCGATACCACGCCATTTCCGTCTCTATCAAGACGTCGAAATATTTCCAATAAATCGTCTGCTGTAATCCTAGGCATGACACACTAAAATGACAGTGGAAAGTAAAGTGAATCGTTGTAAAAACACAGGATGTAGAAAAAAACAAAACATTCTTATTTATAGGTGGCATTCGGAGAATGCTTTCAACAGACAGGTTAAGGAATCGTTTGGTTTTAGTTTTTTGCCCAATTAAATTACCCTTGTTTTGTGGAGTTATCAAGATGTTTATGAATACTTCCAGAAACATATGACCCGGTTTTACGGACGTGTTTTTTGTCAAGTAGTTTGACGTTGTCTTTTGCCCGTGAATTAACTTGCCGTTCAATTCGGAAGCATATCCAAGATTTACTCTCTGGTATTGGTCATATGATAGTATTCCGTGGGACCGATTCTTGGATCGTAAAACTCGAACAACAATCGGAATACCGGCAGTGAGTAGTCAAAGTCTCAATGCCCGCAGTGTTCAGAACTCGTCATCAAACACCATTTTTTCAACAGTAAGCTGAGTTGCATTAATAACAAAATTAAACAAATGCTTCGACTGTTCCTGGGAACAGAGAAAACCATTGAAGCGCTCATTGTCTTTGCAAAAAGAGAAATATTAAAAAGGTCATTGAAGTCGATACACTTTCTCACTTTCTCCGAATAACTTTGCTGGTTGGATTCAAAGATATGGGGCTTTCGTCGTAATGCGTTTAAATCCCTTCAACTGTTCAGATTCGCGAATGTATACCAGCGGTATTTTCGGAAGTTTATAACATGTTTTTCAGCATCGCCTGTCCATCTGTTGTCCGAATGGTCCGGGACATCGTATTAAAAAACTATTTACAAGGTTATGTTGTAAAATCATGCTAAACATTTTATCCGCAGGTAGAAGCCATTGCATGGGTTAGAAATTGCGGGGTCAATATTCTTAGACCAAAAGCACATTTCCGTTCCCTGTTTTGAATTCTCTATTAAGTGCATAACAGCTTTACAGAAGACAAACCTCCGCCCTTCGTGAAAAATTCCATCAGTACTGTTGTCTTTTAATTCTCGATAAAAGCTCGATCGAATCAGTTCATTCGTACACAGATAAGGGTCGGTGAAAATGAATTGCTTTGTAACAGAGACGATGGTTTCAATTGGGCGTAAAAATTACACTAGTGAAATCCCTACAAATATGAAAACCATAAACCTGTCAATTTTGACTGTCCCAAACAAGTATGAGACTAGATATTTGAGCAACACTTTGCTTAGTAATTTTTGGAGAAGTCTAGCACAACCCGGCTCCCGAACGCAATGAACCCATGCGCGGACGCAGAATTCCCAAATTGATAATCTGAATGCCGTACTTCGCCATCCATCACTGGTTAGGCTATTCTGAGGCAGTTCTTCGTACTTCCACAGATTTGAGCCAGATTGCTTTGACGAACTGATTTTTAACACTCAGAGAGTTTGCTTGATACAATGATTTTCAGGAATAAACAACCAGCGTTAAGGTTTATGCAGGTCTGAACCAGTGGCAATAACATCACTCGAATCCAAACGAATGCGGTGGAATTTTCCTTACTGCCTGTGCTTGTCATTGTTTTACCTCGCTAGCTGTTTGCGTTGGAAGAAGGAACCATTTTTACTCTCCCCTTTCTCTGGTTTTCCATTTCACTGCTAAACCAACACTTTTGAGGACTAGTTGTGATCGTGAATTATGCATTCCTACAGGGCATAACATCTATGAACTCGTCGCACCTGTCCGCATTTTGGATTTCTTAATAATATTGCTTCTTCAGGTTGCGTTTGGAATAGCATCGACTAGAGAATCATAAAGATGAGCCAGTGATACACTAACACATCCTTAGACTGCAAGAAGAGATTCGAACCCCCCAGCAAGAGGATGCTAGAGATCTAGTTGGTGTAGACGGGCTCCGTTTGTTGCACCGTGCACCGTGCTACCATATGGCGTGCTTCGTGCTTATCACTTTTTTATGCTACTTATTCCACCATTTCTGGTGAAAAGTCATGATTTTTTCGAGCGACCCTGGCTTTGTTTCGAGTAATTTGATAAACCACGCGCAATAATACTCATATACTTCCCCATAGTTGTCCTGTAGTGCAGTACATGAATTAGTCCCGAGAGGATAAAACCAAGGTAAGAACGATTTATAGAGCACTTCTCCGCCTCAGGGTTATTTCGACTCCCTGAAAGTTCCTGCTGAACACACTGAGAAAGCATAAGTTGGTAAACAAGCTCGTTCTCAGTGATTCGTACTCACATCACTGCATCACAGTATATCAGGAAGAATATTTTTCCGAGGGATTGTATTAATCAAATGAAAATATAGGTAAAAAAGGGATTTGCAGTGTTACCTGCATAGCCCGAATACAGATAAACGTGTTGTGGTGATTGTTTTGTTGTCTAGAGTCACAGGCCTGTGTAATACGACGAACGAAACTCATCTTCATGAAGCTAACCTCTAGGTGGCCACTGAAAGTACCAAAAGTGCTATTTGTTCTTCCTCACCGCGTGAATCAGATATCCACACCCCTTTGTTACATGCTGAGATTTTGAGTTCCGATATAGTCTCACTAAAAATTGCATAATGGAACAACAGAAAGTAAAGAGTTTAAGTTTTGACTTTTCGTAACCTCGAAAAAACAAAGGTTAGGATGCACGACTAGCAATATGAAAAGACCTCCTTCTTTCTCGAACCTGGTAAATCAGCAGGAAAGTATGATGCTAACCACGCCGAGAAATCGGAATCAACCAGAACTGCTTTTCTATTGAAATCTTCAAGAAGACTGTACTGGCAATGACGGTGGTTTCGTCTAGGGTTTGCATGTGGCAAGGTTATTCGTGCAACTTCGCGAAAATTACGTGAAATTATTCTTTTCCGCTTTGAATATTGTGCAAATTATTTTATTTTGCTGCATTTCTCAGGAAAAGGCAATAACTGAAATACAAGCACAGTGCGGCAAAATCACAAAAAGGTACTGAACTGTTCCTGGAGGCCTGAAGCAAACTGGATCTTGACAATTCTGCTGGACATCAGGGTAAACGTGACTTTGTAGGGATGAAAAATACTGCCGAAACGCAATTCTAGGCAGGGACAAGAAGACGCTCATACAGGAAAGGTCACCATAAAAATGCCAACAGACACTTTCCGGACTCAGCAAAAGTTACAAACATCGGTTATGCGGCTCAACGGTTTTCTTAACTGGAAAGGTCTTTCGAAGATCTGTCATTTGGGGCAACTTTATCATGCTTTCAACTTCAACCAGGTCCCATTTGGTTTCAGAACGAGCAAAAGCTTAGTCGTTATGTTTGCGGGGCCTAAACCATTAAGCTTGTCGTGTTTTAGGAAAATCTTAGTACGGCTCTACCATCTCTAATGATTATCCTGACGGGCTGTTCGAATAAATTGGATGTGACCTAAGGAGACGAAACAGTTACGTGCTTATAGATTTGTTACCCAGTTGGCTAAACGGTTCTTTGAGTTGTCACGAGGACTTACCGTAAGATTAAAGCGGTGGTAGCACTGACTTTAGTGTCGTTTGATTGTCAAACTTGATACTTATCAGTTGACCTAAGGTTCCGTAAAAGTCGGAGATCGAAACAATAACTAGTTTGTGTGCGTGCGTGTATGCATCAACCCCTCCGGTAATCGCCATCATCGTAGGCTTTTATAATCACGTGTAATATTTTGTAATTGGTTAATGTTTATACATCATATGACTCTTACGATAGAGAAAATGCGACCGCGTATACAAACGCCTCATTTAGCGGTTTGCATAAACACCGGATCTGTGCATGCGTATCCTGGTGTGTCGCCTCGAAAATCCACTTAGTGGGTGAACTGCAACATGTTTTCAAGCTCACTAATTTAATAGGTTTGAATCCCTTTGAAAACATTTTTCGTTAGATTCATCTTCAGGACCGTCTGTGGTCATTTGCTTCTGGTAGATTCACTCGCAAAAATAGCGAGAACAACAATAGAGATAAAGAGACAGGCGAAATTTCAGATTTTGTTAACTGGCAATCCAAATAGTAGTTCTTTTTCCCGTAATAAAGTAGAATAGCCATTTTGGCACATATAGTAATAAGATAAACTCCAATCGGTAAAGCGGCAGTTGATGTTAAAGATGTCGCGTTATGTATTATTCATACAACAATTTTAATTGTTCTTAAACTTCAAAGCCAGGACCGGTTTTTCTTATGAGCTCATTTTAGTCCGACGTCCAACAAACCGCAAAGGCTGCTTTCGGAACTATAAGCCATTGAGGTTAGTCAATCCTTCTCGGTTAAACCACTGATACTGGCACACGATTGTCTTAGGTTAGTCATGAAAATGATATTAAAAGCCTGGTATACAATACTTCGATTGTAGCCTACAGCCCAATCAGCCTCTTTTTCGTTCACTAAAGCTTTTGTTATCCATTTCGAGGATTGTCTGACATGAGCGACAGTGCAAAACGGTAATCCAGGTGTCTCAGGCATGTATAAATCCTATTCGGACAATATATATATATATAGTGTTGTCTTATGATACCTAGTGGTCACCCATTGTCCTTCCTCCGTTTATATGCTGTCCAAAGACTCAAGAAGGTGTTCTGGTGGTTCATATAGATAGGAACTTGGATTTCTGTAGAAACGATGAAGAATCTAAGTTTTTCCATCCTCTTTCCTCTCAGACTTATTGACGTCTTTCAGTTAGAAGTTCCTGGGCCGATCAATGAGGCATCTACTGTTTAAGATTAGTGAAACGTGCTCTTTTGACATAATTTGACCCAGATATGTCAGGTATTCTGTTTCTCATCGTTCATTCCAGAGAAGTTGTTTTTTGATACAATCAATAAAAATCGCTTGTATTCTCAATAAGCGCAGATTGCCTTCGTTCTCCACAGGTTATGTCTACATACACCGGAGAAAATAAACAAAGGAATTTAACTACAGCAATGAGTTTATATCGTACAGTAACCTCTGAGAATAACTTTATGGCTAGTACAATTCGAAGATACGTACAAAATGCTAGAATAAAAAATCCCCAAGATCACCTTTTGCGAAAGTCTTGTTTTGAATCAAATGTTTGAAATATCAGTATCTTGATGAATTTTCAGTCAATAATCAGTGTTTAACCACAGTTTCTTAGCTCTGTCGAACTACTCCACATCGTGGCACATTTTCGCTCCTCACAGCGACAATTTCTCATCCGTGCCACGTAGTTCCCATCTTGTCACGTTGTTTCATACTCGCGCGTGATAATCCTCTATATTCACCATGAGGTCTTGTCACAGTTTTATTCGTTCACCAGCGGATGACGTCTTCTTACCGAAAAGGACTGGGCTTAAAGTCGAGATAAACTCACTTCCTGAAACGACTGATTCGTGCCCCGCACAGCGATCATTAAAATATACATTTTCTCCACCGGTTGCTCGTTTAAACACAAGAGGTTGATTTTCGTGGCCATGAGTGATGACGTTACGAAACACAAATTCGCTTCGGTCAGCCAAAAAACAGTACCAATCCTCTCTTGTTCTGGACTCCAGCAGAAGTCAGAAATGGCACAGTGTAGCAGAAAAATCTCAGAACCACAGCAGAAGTACACTCACCGTTAATTCCGGTTCACTTATTGTTAGTTCTGGCACACATGTTAACTTTGTAATCTGTACATATTGTGAAAATGAATATCGAAAGCCATAGCAAAGCTGGACTTACCAGATTAAATTAACCTGAATATTTCTCCTGTTACTCTGCCTCGATACTGTGCGGTGCACTCTTTTGTGAACCCATTCAGATTGGCACATTTTCGGTAGGACTGAGTCATACTTAGAGAAAGTGTACCCTTTTTGAGTACCATCAGCAATGGTTCACCATGAGGCATGAAAAAGCGTTACTTTAGTTCGATATTAAGTCCATTGTGTGTACGGTAACAAGACGTTAATCACCAGTGATTAGACGAACATTTGACAAAATCATGCTCGAATGAGAAATTAAGTGACAGGAATGAAAGTTATGCTTTACGGATGGGAAATTATCGAGGTGAGATGCAAAACTGTGCAACGGTGTCATATAATTCAACAAGGTTAAGAAACTGCAGAAAACTTAATGGGTAATGTCAAAATGACCGGTAGGCTAAACAGTCGGAAAGATGAACCAAAATTACAATGAATAGTTGGGAGATTTTAAAATTGTTTTTAATTAATCCATCAGGCAAAATCGATAGTAAACTGTACATGGAAAACCACGGCTTGTTTAGTGTTTGCAATATCTGAAGTGCATTCCGTAGATGTGTAATGCCTCACTTAGGCCTTGGTTGGAAAGGACAATATTAGGCTTCCAGCTGCCTAAGCGTCCATATTGTGCCCCCCCCAGTTTCCAGCACTCTGAATGCTCTCTACTTTTTTATGAACACCTTTATCAGCGGCGTGGTGCTGGCGAACCCAGGTTTGACAGGCGATGCAAGGACCGCACCTGTGATTAACACACACACAAGTGTTCGATTTTTTCGCCGCGCTGGACACATTGCAGTGGAGAGCATGACCACAACGAATGGAACCAGTTAGAAGCAGTCGGTTGAAGAACCATGAAGGACTATTTCAAAAGGGCTCCCCAACAAACGAAGGTCGCAGTAGCAACAAACAGACGTAGCAAAGTCAGAACTCAGGTAGATAACACTACTCCCCTAGCTGACAGCGACACTCAAGTCGTCACTCCGGACAATCGGATCAACACAGCCAGAGGGGTTCCGCAGGGACGAAAGCAAGAGTGCTGAACAGACGGTAAAATCGGCCAGGGAACGCTCAGCCAGTCACAACATAGATATCGATTGAGCGTGGCTGAGTAAAGTCTGAGAATTATGATTTGTTTCGCTGCGCACTAAAAGTGTGAAGCACCCATTTGCCTTCTTGCCACTCTGTGATCAGTTGTCCAGGGTATTTGCGTTGTCACGCACGCACGCATCATCGATTTCTATTCCATGACCATTATTATATACTTATAAATCCAGGGACGTTAACACATGTATCCATTGATTAGTCCTATAAACAGATTCTCTCGGATGTTGGCATACAAATCCGCACACGTAAATAGGGCCACGGGCTTGTTTCAACGGTTTGAAGTTATCTGAGCATCGGCACGCACAGAGTCTACGGTACGTGGTTTCTGACGTATGAACAGCCATACCCACGAAGAGAATTGTGATCTCAGGCACCAGTGTGTGAACTCTGAACTGTGAAAGCACCGGACTTTTCTAGGATTCTCCAAAGGTGAATTGAGCGGTGATACTACGTGATGAAATAACCTAATTTAGTCGGATAAGACTGCACTACAGAGATAGCCTGACCTGCTCTTCATTCGGAGTTCAGCTCACTCTTTGCAACCATCAGATTGTTCCAAGCACTCTGGCTTTGGTTTCCAACTCAAAACACCGTCAACTCAAGCAGAAAACGAGAACGATGAATTGAGAAAAACTGACTGCTAAATAATAATTTGAAGGACTACGTAGAAGAAGAAAGATTTCAAATCCAAGAATGACTGACGGTGGCCCTGTGCTATATCACCTAATTTCTCCTGCCATCCCTTTTATGGACTCTCGCAGACCGTAACTTGGTATTCTAATTGGACCTACACGAGGCAGTCCACGTTTTAACGTTTCCGTATATACAAGCACTATCATAACGAATTTATACATTGCCTCTTTTAGATTGCAACAAAATATCGTATTTTTTTCGACTCTATTCTAGTGTTTATTGTTCCTCTTCTTGAGGATAATATGCACACTATTGTAGGTGATTTTAATCATGCATCTACCCCACCACTGACTGTGTTTGATTTGACTGATCTCTGCGTTTCCCCCACCAGAGGCGAATCCATTTTAGATAGAGTTATTACCAAACACTTCGATTTATTTTTCCTGAAACTGCGTGCTCCTATTTCAAGTAGGGATCATTGTTCGCTTCCGTTAAGGCCCAAGATATACTCTGAGTCAGCCTTCCATTCCTTCAGGAAAACAAATCAAATCCGAGTTCACCTCTGTAAATTTTCACACAACAGCCTTGTTTTCCCTCAGAAACCCCTTTCACTCGAATCTACCTGTTTCTCTCTTGGATTCCTGCTCAATGACAATGTCAAACTTTTCACAGAGACGATCAACGCAGTCTTTGATATTCGCTGCTCCTCAAAAACACCATTCGTCTCACATGGCTTCATCTCCACCCAGAAATTGAAATTTCTAAGCACTTCTACAGATCTCGTAAGAACCGAAACGTGCGGTATATTTCCAACCTAAGAAAAGCGGAAATCCAACGCATCCACATGACGTCCACCAGCCAACTGTTGAGTGGTAACAACAATCGATTCCTGTGGTAAGGCATTCGACTGTTGTGTGGAAAGAAGAAGAAGCATACGAAAAATTCTGCGGATGTTGGCAACATCAATCGTGCTTTCATCCATTCTTCTCGATCATTTGTGGTCAGGGTGATAATATGACAGTTACAAGTTTTTCTAGAGACGAGGTGCTCGATCTTTTGCGCACCACTAAAATTACCACAGCGGTTGGTCCTAACAGTCTTTCCTCAGCTCTTTTAGGTGCTTTGGCTCTGACCGATGCATTCATTTCATTATTAATCTCGTACTCCATCCCTGACTGTTGGAAACCCGTCACCATCATTTCCATCCCAAAATCTAGCAGTTCTATTGCTTTGGCAAAACGTTTTCGTCCCATCGCCTTAGCATCTTCTGGTCTTAAGTTGGCGGAGCAGGCTACACTTACGCGCCTGCGTTCTTCTATGTATCCTCGTGATGACCCTTTTCAGTTTGCCCACAAATCCTACGGGTCCAATTTGGACACTGTCGCCTGCCTCATTCACCACATTTGTAAGACCTTAAACGCATCAATGAAATCTGTGCGTTGCGCCTTCCTGGACTGTTCGTCGGCATGTGACTCAGTCCCAAGGTCCCTTCTACTTCACAAACTGGAAACATTTGGTTGTCCCAGTTCTTTATTGGCATGGCTGTCTGATTTATTTGTTTCCCTCCCCGCCTAATTTATTTTTACCTTCTTATTTTTTGACTGAATTGCGACATTATTTAATGTACGCAAAAGTCTGTACAATACAATACAATACAATAATCGGCAGAGGATAATGCCCACGAGCAGTTTGATTCTTCTATAGTTTTCAAATGCAGACCTATCACCCTTCATGTAAATCGGTAAAGTCACCAATTCATGCCAGTAATTAGGAACCCCTTCACTTGATCAGATTGATTCTAGAAGGTTTGTTAATTCCAGTGTTATCCACCATCCTTGGAGAACGACAGAGACAGCATATCTGGTCTAGCTATCTTAAGCGTTTTAAAAAAGCCTACCCTCCCGAACACTTTTGTTTCTGATGGAGAACGGATAAACACTTGCATCGTTTCAGTCATAGATCTGAAAACATTTAGTTATGTCGTGTTCCTTCCATTCCGTTAAGGCCTATTGACGGTATTTTGAATAACGAAGTTAATTGACTGTGCGTCTACTAGGAGTTGGAATTCGCGGGTGACCGGCCCAAACAAAATATCCTAAAAAGCATCAAGCGAGAAATTGTACAGAAACTGGTAGTGCATTGACAAAAAAACACTCATTTGCGGTCATTTAGTCATAGCAGATGACCCAGTGCCATTGTCAGCCGGTGATGTTTTGCTCGTTCCCACTGACCATCACCAACATGATGGTAGGTTCACATCAAGAATGCACTTCCATCTCCGCGAAACCCCTTTAAACTAGCCATATTCAGTGTGTGAACACTGAGGACTATGGGCAAACAGGGACACTTTACTTCCCCGTCGGAGCTCAGGACAGAGCTGCACTTTTGTGGTCACATCCCTGGGTTGTGAATCAGGGAACAGACATCATTTCGATGGTTAACCGTAAATATGTAATATCAAGGCTCACGGAAAAACCGGTTGCGGGCTAGCAGCGACCGTGTCGACAGCATTGCGTGTTTTCGTCTGACAAGCATTCTCCCAAAAGAATATCACAGGATTGTAAAACATGACTTGAGAAAGACTACCCACATTGGTCGAAACGACGGCACATTACACCAACCAACAACTCATTGTTACAAACATCATATCATTCACAATTGCCATTAGTACCGGAGCACTCTATTTCCACTACGATCACGCGGTAGTATGCACCAAACTGTCCTACTGCTTTGACGAGCACTCAAAACGCACGACTTGTGGTCCATTAGACTGTGATTATTTGCCGGATCCTGCTTGCTTACTGATCTTTTGAAACGTGCTGGGTGAAGAGCCAGAACTGGCTTCGCCTAATAACATCTATGAACATGGGGTCCTTAACGAGAATGTTTTGCATCCTGATGGCTTAGTGAGTTATAGCCCCACACCCGACGTATTATGACATCTTGGATTTCTGTCGTGTTTGCTTCCTCTTGATGAATGCCAGTCAGTCCCAGTGCCTAAAGAGATGTGAATTCAAAGCCAGCTTGCCTGGGGATAGTAAGATCCGGTGATCTCAACCAGTTTTGGAGATGGGGTATGCTACCCCCACGGGAAATTCCAGAAAGCTCTTTGACCTCATCCTAGCTGCCGAAAGAAATGCACGAGGCGGAGTTGAATCTATCCGTGAATCTGAGTTTGTCAATTCACAATCAGCAGCAAAGTCCTGTGTATTAATTGGAGCACTTTAAACACAGCTTAGCTGGAATTCAGCTTCAGCCTCTCGCATAACTGTTTTGGGACAAGTCCTGTGGTTAGTTTCAACAGATCCACAATCTGGGATGGTGATACGCGAGGAAATCCTAGCTTTAGGACATCGTGAATCCCTGGGCTTCGATTGCTTTTACCCAACTTCATTTAAAGGTGGAGGAACGAACTTTCTCGGAGAACCTCTGATATTTACTATTCCTAGAAATTCTCCTCTTCTTGGGAAAACCAGTTGTTGCCTCCATCTTTAAAAGGGCTTGCGCAGTGAATGCGCTTATCAGAGAGGTATTAGTCTAAACTCAATGATTTGAATGCTGCTGGCGTCTGTCATTCTTTGCGGCAAATTGCAGACTGGGTTTAGCGTTGATCTTGGATGCAACAACTAAATATTTACCCTTTGACAGCTGTTAGATCGACGCAGTGTTCCTTGATACTTGCAAGGCCTCGAATTGCGTCGATAGATCGGTGCCATGGAACTACTTGTTGATGAATGCAGTAGTTGGTGTGAATAAATCAAGGCTTGAATTACGAATGGTTCTAGAGGCCTCGTATCTGAAGAGACTGAGCACGAAGGGGCGGAATTATTCCAACTTCAAACCGGATAGGTGAACGAAAATCCCCGGGAGGAACAAAAGACTTTGACGCGACATCGGTTGCGATTATGAGAAATTTGACTCCCAATTTTCAGCCTCTTTTTTTGAATTTACGCACACAGAGAGATATATTCTGCGTGTAAACATCTCCCCATCCACATACAAGCCTAATTTCCAACAACTCAGATTTCCACTTTTCAGAGACGGAACAGCTCAGCTGTTCTCACTGTGTGATGGCTGACGCTCTAAATCTAATTGATAATACTGGGCCATTGGTAACATAATTGCATCCAATATTAGAAACCACGTTATCCTGTCCCAGACCATGAACAAGTTCCTCTCATTCATGGATGATCAATTCCTTAGCTGGTAATAATTTACCTTCTCTTTCGTAAAATTAAATCTTACAGCTTCCCGGGGTGCTATGTCATCCCCGTCTCTTTTTTGCGGCCTACGCATCTTCCATCCAAACCCAAGCTCATAATCTCCTTATCAGGTAGGCAGAGTACATTATTATTGGTCCAATGTGTTCCTGTAACATTTGATTTTCGGTTTATCAAAATGGGGCCATGAAACTTTTAGAACGGTTCAAAGAATGCTATATGCCTCTCTCCACCCGAAAATTGCCTAGTCGCTAATGAGTCATAAAACGCCCCGTTTTTAATGACACTTCTACTTTAGTACCTGCTAATGGAAAACAAATGATTCACCAAGATTCAATTAAGTGCCTTAGCGTGGCAATAGAGCAAAGTCTTACATGGTCACGCCACGTGAATCACATTTTTGCAAAAATCGGGGGCCCCTCTTTTCATGCTTCGCGTCTTAAATTTCACTAGGTACCAGCACATCTTACCAAACATTTTGTTTTTTCGCGTTTTACCTGAATGATTTTATGCTTTTCCTGTCATTTTTCTCGGTCTCTTATCAAAAGACGTCAGTTTGATTTCTTAATCTTCCAAGTTGTTACGCTGTTGTGACGGCTTACCCCGACACCTACTCGTCGAATTCACAATCCATCAAAACAATAAAGCTTACCAGTAGACTTGCACGAGAATACCCACTGACTTCTCTCATCGTGTATACGAACAGCTAGCAACGTACGTTTTCTCCCTTTGACACTCGTGCCAACTGTAAACTTCTTCATTCACGTATCTAGGAATACAAATGTTCCACAATTCTGTCCCTGGCAAGATTCTTGGAGAATATTCAGGCAGTAATATTTCAACTTTAAATTTTTTGCATATCCCATGTTTTTTGCTTCTATTATACTGTTTCTATTCACATTTTGAATGTCTTTTGATTGTGTAAAGCTGAATACCCGTTATTCGGGAGACATGAAACATTTATCTGACCTGACGAATCGGCCCAGCTTGACCAGATTGGAAGTCTACCGAAACTGATCAGAAGTGTCACTCGATTGACGTAGGCAGAACGTGATCCATCTCACGTGGACACATTTGCCAGGGCGCATTTAAGGTTTACTGTTTGTCAGTAGGAAATTCCTACTGTTTTTCAGATTCTGCGCATGTTTTCGATAGAATTCCGATAAGATGGGACACGTGAATTAACTGGACCGAATTGAGCAGGATGACGCATCAGAATTGAAGCAGAATTATGTGGCGTGAACGTACGGTTCGATAGCATCTCGCCAAATTCTACCTTTCAAATTATTCGGTGTTATTCTGAGGTTTCATATGCAGTCGACTTGCATACAAACCAATAAACTGGTTTGGAAAGACAAAATAACAATCGTTTTAACCGAATCAGGCTTATTTTCCTGGTACTTGTGTTGATTTCTCCAATCCATTTGAAGTGCAGTTATTGACTTCTTGATGAAATTCGCAACACCAATGCAACCCGAGAACAAACTTTCCACACCATTCACAAATCTTCATCATCTGGGTACATGAAGCCTCTCCAAAAATGTAAATATTCTATCGGATACAGATGAGAGCTATTCTGAAATAGAATACTGGACTTTATTTTCTTTTGTTGCTTTGATATCAAGCCGATTCGCGATCCCATGTTCTAGCCAGCTTAAGCAAATTGCCGAAATTATGCTCTCCAGAAAATGCTTATTTTACTTTAACTGAGAAAGAGCCCTTTCATATGCTGATTGTGAAATTTGAATCGAAACGATACGCAAAAATGAAATGTTGTGAAGATGTCACGCGTTAAATAATCCAACAACTTACAGTTTCACATCTGTTAGCAAAGCAACCATGGAAAATCGCGCGATACAGCTTCTCACTCGGCGGACGCATGTTGCTAACGTCTTAACCTAAGCTTTGTTGGTACTACATCGGGAACTCTAAAAATCTATCTGATTTGCATAAGCGTAATGTTGATTTTTGGATAGTCCGACATTTTCAATTGAGTTCAGATGCAGATTCCTAGGTAGCTGGGAAAGAGAAATTACCAAATCTCTGTTCTGGTAACAATTCTAGATGGAAGGAATGTTAGTGTTTTAATGCCAATTTTCTGAAATAACACGACCATATTTCGCTATTCGCTACGCGCACAAAACGGCAGTAGACTCAAAGCCATCTCCTCAAACTTTTGCTTTCTACCTTCGGTATTTGAGCAATGTAGATAACATCCCGTTTTTCTGCCAAACATTTCCCCTCCCCATTAAATGTATAATTTCTAAAAGATGTTCAGTCTACGAAGTCATAATGCCTTTCATCCAGAAATACACTGGTCACCCGTGTAGTAACGGATGTCACGACGCCAGCACGAAATCGATGCACGTGACAACTGTCCTATATTGAAGTGAACCAATTCACTCGGTTTTTTGAATAACTCATCTGCACGCAGTTCTGAGCGCACGATCAAATCGCATGACAAGAAGTTCGATAAACTGCAAGCAATAATATGCACCAGGGTGTTTCTCTACCGCCCAGTATGCCTATAGACTATGATAAAACCCTCCTATTTAAAGCACATTTTATCAGTAGTATCAAGCTACAAAATTAAGGTTATCAGTTTCATTTCTTACCGTAATTTGAGCGTTTTGATGGAATTTTCGGAAGATGGTCAGGCGGATATGGTGGCGTTTTGACGTGAAAGTGAAGGGTCTGAATCTTCCCACCATCGATGAAATTCCCCATTTGGCAGCCATTGTTGGTCGCGGTCCCTTTCCTGAAAATAATGCACATTGTTATTTCACTAGTGAACGGAGTAAAACAAAACATCTTTTTAAATCTGAACACTGGTTTCGGGCATAAATATGTCCAAATGACTCCGTCCAAAGGCCTATACACCTGCATTCACAATGAGAAAAATATCAACAGTAGGGTCATTCATGGACTTTAAAACTATCTCAGTTGATGGAAAGCAGATGAACGAAAGTTTACAAATGACTGTGATTCAGCCTGTCGGACACTTGTTACGTGATTCGGTAGTGTGTTGGGTATAACATTAATTTCATGTCCTCACTATCCATTTAATTCCCTCCAATAATCTTAGCAAAAAGAGTTCGCTGCGGGTCTCCACTTTTCATTTCATACAATATTAACGTACTGGAATAATTCATTGGAAATATTCCTTAGTTTAAAAACTGTTCTGTTGTTTAGTTGTGGTCACTCCGAGGATTCTTGGTGTCTATGAAATGCGCTTGATCAAGCAAACAAATAACCAAATCTCTTACCTATAGGACAATTGCGAATGGCTGGAAAGATGCATTCGGTGGCACTATACTCAGGTGGTGCATAAGAGCGTCAGTTGTCATGGCTAAAGTTTCACTTTTGTCATCTCACTGGTCTCTAAAATATGGCTCATTAGGGGCAAGATTATTTTGAATTATGTGCGCGTTTATTGTCTTGATCAATCATAGTGAAATTTCCGATTTCCCAATTTTGCATTATTCTTCCCTAATTGACCATACTATCGGCGTCAGTACTGAAGATGGCGTAAATAGTGTGTTATCATCCAAGAATTGGGAAAGATAAACTTTTCAGCAATTTCCAATAGGTTCATGCACTTCCCTTGTTTCACGTGGGAAATCAGAGCGTAATAAAAATAACCTGCATGGCTCAGATAGCAGCGGTCTTTAAATACTTTTATTTTACTAATAATTCCTTGGATTTCATGAAATGGCACCAGAAAAAAGCGAACCGTGGAAGCACAAACTGACAGTTTGTACTGATCGAATTAGTCGACAATATTGGAAGAAAGTTCTGTCCTACCCTGTTACAGAGAACATCTAACACGCAACCTGTCACCTGTGATTATATTTCGATTGCACGGATGAACTACACAGAAAATTGTAATTTAACCGTTAAACGTTTTAGGCGATATCTGATCGTAATCACGGTGAGAAATTCCCGCTGCCTGTTCTATCAGAAAAGGAAATCTCAATTAAATATATCCAATTGTAATATATCTTATTCTACAAAATGTCTGATACTGCCTGTTTGCGGTCAACCCGATCATCATACCGATTGCGACGTGGACAGGGAGTGTGTAGTGCAAGACTCTCATCCTTGTCTTTTTTCACTTCGATGAACACAGTTCCACTTTAATTAATTAGGCATTTACTGTCCCGTGATTCACACTTACCACTAGAGTGTAATGGTAGGTATCTTCTTTCTCGGGTCCATAGGCTGTTTACCTATGCACTTTATTTAACAACACCTCGATGACCAGCACTGTTTGCATGATCTGGATAGTGAGAATTGTGAGTGCCTGAAATTTGGTCGCTTTCTTGTTCGCACTATGAAACGAACTTGACTGACAATGTTTGCAGTGATCGTGTGTCGACCGGTTGGGGATGACTTTAAAGGAGCGATTCTAAACAAAACTGAATTTGAACAGAGTTGTCCCACAAACGAGTCAATTTTGAGAATCATACCTCATTACAATCAAACTGTTAGATTTTGGATTGTGGTACACGTATCCTAATTAACAGGTCAGTGTTTGTAACACTACTGTCCCATAGTTATTGGTGGGATGATTTCATCACGCATCGCTGTGCTCTCCGCCTGGTCAGCATGGTCTCTGACATAAACTGAAGTTACACTAAATTGGAGACAATCGAAGTCCACGTCCATAATATTTGCATAAAACCCACTTCTGACAGATGGGTTTTGACATCTGTCTCTGTCCCTTCCAGACAGTGCGAGCAACCTTACTGACAAATGTGATGCATTTTCAAGTCTAGTGACAGTCTAGGGTTCAACACTGTGTCGTTTGAACGAGTATGATATTGATTCGGACATTCTTACCATCAATCACTTACCCCGCTTGGCCATGATCCCACCCCTGAAAATAGCTTGCTGTGTAGTGATATCCGGTCGGTGTGCAAGAAAGATAGGAAAGATAGAATCTGCCTAAAATAAAGTGACTTAAGAATGAGCTAGAAACATTGATAATCTAAACCGCCTTGGAAGGTACGCTCTCACCGCAAGCGTTTCAGTTCACTCAGAATCAACGGATCACCTTGTTCGTTGTCGATTGGTTAAGATGATTCCAGTGAAGATAAGGCGCGGTGGTAGGGATCGAACCGAATGTGGACCCTACTATGTTTCTAGTGAAAACATGTTGATAAATTGGAACACAGGATTCTAATATTATCTATTTTGAAACCGTTGATTACGTGCGAAAAATCCATTCATTCTATGCTGCAAATTAGGCACGAAGGATGTTCCGACCCAATTAGGGCACAGGTTTTGTTTGCCCAAATCAGTAGGACCTTTGTGAATATTTCTGTCTGCTGATTTCCAAAGTAAATCCAACCGAAGTAGTATGATCCTAACCTAACAAACGAAAATCATCATGATGTTGTCCGATTTAAGTTAGAAAACATTTCATTTTATTCTGGTACGTCTGCTGACCGCTCGGAAAAAAGCCCCATGGTCTTCGACCGAATCACCGATCGACTAACATAAAATCCCTAAATAAATTATTTGCTTAGGAAGTGAGTCTGTTCCGGGTACACTTGCTACAGGAATTGGTTCAAAATCTTCAAACTTACGTGTCCCTTGTTTTTTGTGCTGTAAAGAGTAACATATCCCATGGTTCACTGGTTAGGTGACTGAAATAGCGTTGAGGTTAAAAAATATTATGACACACTTGGACGGAAGGGCATATATTTTATGAGGAGCTATGTCGCACGAAAATAATGGGTTTTCCCTTTCAACAATTTGTTCAGTTTTTGAAATCCTCCGGTCAGCGGTAATACGTTGAACAAGCTATCAAAGTAACCCTAGGATCGTAGTTTTAAGGAAGGAAGATATCCGTTGTTGGGACCCCTAAAATAGCTGCGGGTAGCATAATTTTGGTAAGAGCCGGTAGTATTATTTTCTCTGAGATATGACAATAAAAACAAAAGATTAATCTGGAGCATGGAACGTCTTGTTAAGTGACCCAGGCTTGTCAACATTTTGATTTTTGTTCGAGCAGGACAAAGTGCCACTTACTAAGGATCGGAAATTTTGGAACACAAAAGTCGGTTGCAGCAAGGATCCATCTTCTCCCTTTGGCCTACTTCGTCCCGCTCGTCTCTAGTCTTAAAGGGATTAGAAACAAACAGAAACAAAATTGCTTTGGCGACCCCAGTCTAGTTTTCTGCCTTTAGCAGCTGGACACATATTCAGAAGCTTTCACGTTCTGTTATTCAGTGGTCATCATCATGGTGTTTCAACCCGCTGACCGCAATCGCCTTCGTGAATCTGTTGCACCCTCTTAATAAAGTAAGTAAAAGCGTAAGAGATAAGATAGAAGGAAGTAAACAAATCAACTGGAAAATTCACGGCCTCCTTTCAGAGCATATTCTCCGCAAAATGAATTTCAGCATGAATTTAAAGCATTCACAGAAACTGCAGAAGTGTCCTCACTTAACTCATCAGATCTCTGCTCTACTCATAACTGATACCTTCGCTTGCAGATGAACAATATTTCCAAACACATTTCATGCTTTTTATGCTCTGAATATCAAGATGTTCTACCACGAAGTCCCGATTTGAAGTTCTAGTTGAAAGCCAACTGTACAGTTCGCGTTTTCTCATCTATTGCATGTTGCTACCTAGAGCAGAATCCCAAATATACGCTAGCTTTCAAGTCTAAAAACGATGACTTATTTCAGCATTAAAAGGACAATCAAAAATAATTTAGTAGTCGCCGTTAGAAAATTCTTTATAGCCACATAGACATTTAAGCCGACAAACAATCAAGTGCGAGATAGTTCAACAAGACTGGTCAAAAAATGTGGGAACATCTCGCACACGGTGAACTTTTTCGGACTGTTATTGGTCACTAGAATCTAATTCAATTGTTAGGAGCGTGAATGGATGGTGAGTCCATTTACGAATCACATGGGGATTCGTCGGATGATTTTCGTCGGTTAGGCAAGGCTAAACTTCAGAAAGGGGACATAGGGCAGTTAATCCATCCGTATACGAAACATACTAAGGAGAAGAAAACCAAGTATTTTCCAGCTGTCTCCTTTCTGAAGATTAGCCTTGCCTGACCAAAGAAAATCCCCCGAAGAATCGCCATGAGATTCTTAAACGGATTTATTATCCATTCAGGCGTTTAAAGATTCAAATGAGATTCTAATGAGGAACTAAGAAAGGAGCGCACTAGTATAAAGATGGTTGGACAGACGAATACCGGGTACGCACCCCTGAAGAGTGGAAATAACCACGAAACCGGTCGTATGCTTCCGGGTAAATTTTGTTCATCTATCCGCATGCCGATACTTTTTGGTGATTAATCTTAGAAGCTATATAGCTGAGTTGGGAAATGACGCTTTGCCAGAGTAAGCCATTTAAAGGACTCGAAAGTATTTGAGCTCGTACATTCGCTTGTTTTGTAGCGGCATTTTGACTGTCACTTGCTGATATCTTCTATGTAACTTATTTCTCCCAATCCTCTCATCAAACTGCATCGGGCGAAACTCACCAGTCAGAAACTAAGGAAGCACCGTAAATCTGCTGCATCCATGTAAATGTTTGTATCTATCTACGATCTCTCAGCGTGGATTCAAACCGATGACGATCGTTTGTGAACCGAACGCCTTATCCAATACATTAGCCTGGTAGATCCTAGACTTTTAAAGATGATCGTCAACAATGTCGGTGTTGTTTCTGCATTCAAGACGAATAATCTTCTTCAAAACCCTCTACAGTTTCGACAGAGCTGTACAACTTCTGAAGAATGGTGAAACCAGCCTCAGTAAATCATGCGACAACAGTGGTGAAACTCTTTTTATTAAACGTAACTGATGATGTTTTGTCAAATGTCATGAAAAATTCCCTATAGTTGAAAATATTTCGGCAGTTGACAGATGACACAATCACAGGAAGCGAATTCAACATCACATTTATTGGAAGCCCAAGTGTGGATTTCATTAACATCCCTGCTTTCCAACATGTTGAATTTTGTGACTGGTAATAGGGATTTGTTAGCGAGTTGAAATGAATGAAAATTGAGAGCTAGGAGATCGAATAATTCCAAGGTGTATTTCGGGCACATAATGAATGTCCAAAATGGACGAACTAACGTGTACAGGCCCCTATACCTACCGTTAAAGCTTCGCTTCCGTCAGGCGTGAACAAAATCTAGCTCGGTCGTTAGCACCTCGCTTGCAAAACATTAATTCCAGAGAAATACTGGAGTGGGAAGCAAATTGGATCAGGCAGATATTTCTAAACACTGGGTATCCGGATCGTTTTATCCTTAAGAATATGCTGGATGTACCCAAGGAAACGCTGATATAGGCGGCTAAAACGAAAGAGTTACACATGCAACATCCTTTCAAAGGAGATGGCAGGCGTGAAATACTAGTTTGACGCTTGAGAAACACGATCGTACGCATTTTCATCTCCACTACACTACATGCAGTTCTCAACAGCTGCTCTGTGATCTAAAAGGTACCCAGGAATTTGTCGAAAACTTCATTTGGCAGCGCAAAATCAATGGCAATTAGGTTGTTAAATGCATCACTGTGCTCAGGGAAAATTCTTATCAAATCACTCCAGCAACCTTGGCCGCGATTGTGGACAACTAGTAGTACCTCATCTGACCTTGAAGGCGACCTTTTATGTGTGATGGGAAGCAGCTGATCGGTTTCGTGTACTTTGTTCAGTGGATCTTCCCTAACCGCGACCAACCATTAATCAGCCCACACCTATTTCCCAACCTGCATTCCACAAATCATCTTAATTAACGCATGTTATCTTGACATTGTAACATTATATAGAAAAATATGCGCTCATTATACATATATAGGTAACCATATTAGCCAGAGGTAAAGTTACCGGAACCGAGCCTGTTCGTTCTCCTGTTCCTTTTCGCCATGATGCAATGGAATTATTCGGTCGAAGTTTCTGTCGAAGTGCTTTTATCATCTGGACTAAAACCAGGTAAACTTAGAAACACCTGAAGCCTAACAAAGTCATATTAGCAACAGGTTTCTCTACGGATTTAGCCATCCTTTTGATCGACATCGTAGCTCGCCACGGGCATAAGTAAACGTAACGGAAATATAATTAAACTAAAATGCAGCTTGTCTACTCATTATTTGTCAGTAGCATGAGATACAAATCCAAACAAGAATACCATTCAGGGCACCGCGGCCGTGCACCGGTCTCGATGTTGTCAATCTAAAACTAGTTCATTCAAAAAATAAGCCTGTGGTTTTTCATTACTTTACCTCGCACCCAACCTGTTAGAGTACCTTGGATTTGGTCTAGTTTTCAGTAACAACTTTCAGCCACTGTCTAATAGTTTGTTTTCAGACGGCATGGAATTCGTGTATGGTCTCTGGTATCTCATTTGAAGGTTACGGCTGAGTATATTTCGTTTACAAATTAACGGCCTGAGCACGCAGCCACTTACTTCGAAACAAGTTAGGTGTTAGTCTTTCCAACAAAGACCTAAAACAGTTTGCCTGATGTCAGTACACAATCTTCCTGCTACAAAACAAATTTATTTCACCAGTGATTTGTGTTCATAGGCCTCGTCATTTATGTGAAGAAGTACTTCTAGCAATAATCAGATCCTAGCCAGTCATACCTACAAGCAATGTGTCAGAAGAATGACAGATTCTGATGGTCCGAAATGAAAAACAAGCTGGTGAGCTTATCTGTAGCAATGAATAGATGAAATTCCTACCGGACATTGACACCCGCCTTCTCGGAGTCTCAAATAAACCTACTCGATCTTGAACCACTGATGACCTAAGCATTCTATCTTGATCCCACCCATTTAGCATCCAAGTTTAGTCCTTCTTGCCATCTCTGATATGACCACTGTTTGTATTGAAGGGACGTCGATGGTCAAGTTTCTGGGAACAAATGATCTAATGGAACGTAGTAGCACATAAATATTTACTTGCTAGGTTACTTTTAACCGCTAGTGAGCAAAACAAATCTTTGTCTTCTTTTATCTTTTACTTCATTTTACTTAATGAAATAACCGCGTACATTGTTTCCAGAAAGAGGGATACGGCCAACAGATGGCTGCTAAGTATGGAAGTTGACCGGTGTTAGAAGCATTCGAATCCGAGTCCTTCATGTCCAAACGCCGCGACCTTATTTGCTGGGTTAGCTGGAAGCCAACGACATTCGCCTTCGATACGTTTACACTAACTGAACTTATCCCAGACATACTCAGGAGACATAGAGTAAGTTAGAGAAATAGATGAATGCAGTGACTGAAAGAAATGCTCCGTTGCTCCGTTTTCAGTTTCTTCACTCTAAGAGGTTTGCGATCCAACTTCACACGAAAGTACGAATTTGTGCAAACCTGTTTGTTGGAACCATTACAGTTTCTTTTCTGTTCCAGTCACTTCTGTCTTGGGTAGTTTGGTTTAGTCCTCTTGAAAGTCCACTAGATGATTTGTCATACACTATTCATGTCTAATTCACAACTGAAAACCGCAGAAACACCTTATGGCTGTTGCGACCTTGAAAGGAATTATCAGCAATGCAAATCCATGACGACGGGACTAGGACTAAAACCCTAGGTGAATGAAAATCAGTCAAATTCAGTGAATGTAAAGCTAATCGCGCTGGTTCTGAGCACTAAAAGTGAGTGACATTTTGGGGTCTTAGTTTAAATCACACAGTTTATTCCAACAGGACTAACATGAATAACGAAAAAGTAGTGTATTCGACCTCAGGTTGACTACTGATTTCAAAATATCGGTGAACATGATCCTCAAATTGTTTAACAGAATAAAAACCGCTGTTATCTTTTACTTTCTTTATTATTGCAACCGTAAAGCACATAATTATCACGAAAAGGTGACGACCAAAGTGAGATTGCTGGTTGAGAATCTCAGGTGGTGGTGGTAGTGGAAGGGACCGAACTTGTGAACTTCAGGTTGAATTCCCGTAAGATAAACCGTTTGACCGCCACTGGTAGACCTTTCTGCTTCGTCTATCCTAAACAACTCACTAGACGGAAGTCCTCCAGGATTTACTGGGCAAAAAATCTTGATGCGAACTCAATCCGAAACCTTGGTCCGCATAGCACATGTCGAAACTTCGTGATGTAAATGTCATCCAATTTTTCACGGCTATACTTCTCGCTGTGAGCTGTTGAATCGGTTCATAGAATTCCCAGAGTATGATTTTTCTTTCACTCGATATTTAATGTCCACTCACACACAGTGAACGTTGTCACAAAAATAGCAAACAGACAAAAATCATCTACACGTCACGAATGGGTGCACCGCCAAATGAAGCGGAACAGAGTAGACGCGTGCAATATGTATGCACGTAGAACGAATGAATTTGTTTTAAATATGCTTGTAATGGGATTTAGACTAACAGACTGAAGGACGAAATTGTTTTTCACCAATTAATTCTCAAACAGTTTACAGATTACTTGAGAATAATATAAAACCAACCATGTGGTTAGACATGGATAGTACCGAGCAAGGGTGGGGATTTATGTCATTTCAATCGTCACTGTCATGTGGCCGATTAACTCACAGCCTGTAGGTGACTAAGGGGTAGACACACTCGGTCTTTGTGTTGCGGGCCACGACATTTGAAGTGTCCGGAACAAACGTGTTATCATAGCACGCTTCGTTGACAGTGATCATAGGGTCATTCCGTATACGACTCTCATAGTTGTTCCTAGTACCCCCTTAGCATATCCAAGGCCGTTTATTAAAGCAAACTTTATGCTGCTGAAACTATTGCTTGAAGTAGTCAACCCCGAACTCTGTGCGCCAATAGGTCACCGATTTGTAATAGATGGTGTTACTATCCGGCGTTTTCGTGAATCAAATTGGGAACCACATTCCTTAAGGATACATTGCTGCACTCTTTCTTGTTGATGACTTGTTGAGTGAACTCTAAAGACGTAATATGTACGGTGGTAATCGAGCAAGTAAACATGACAATCGTAGGTGCTGCCAGGCATCTTGTGTCAGGTATCCTCACAACAGGTTTTCAAGGGCATATTTGGCTCATAAAACAGTTTAAAGTGCTCAGTAGAGGTCGCTCTATCATCAGGTTGGTGCCATTTATTCAACCAATTTTCATAACTGACAGTCTTTCTGTGCTGTATGATGTAACACCTTGAGAATCAATAAAAATTTATAACAGGTCATTTTACGTTGCCGCTGTTTGTTCATTCGGACGTTTGTTTAATGAATTGCATATTGGAATCGAGTGCAGTAGACTTTCACAGAAAAGAAAGATTACTAATCGGTTTACCCATTTTTTATGCACACTGAGACTCCCAACTTTTAAAAACATCCCACCCTTCTGTTGTGGGGGCTAAGATTCATCGACAGGGTATCCTCAAATAAACATAGACACTGTAACTTTCTAGTGTGCGGAACCCAAGCAATGTCATGGTTTCTTCATTTCATTTGCAGTTGCTCCCATTTAGTTGTTGCACATTCGTAAGTTATTGTAGACAACGGAGCAGATCTAACTTACAATTGCGAGTAGGGCTAACCCAGACAATAAATTTTAGTGCCCAAGCTCTGTGATTGTCGACCTTTAACTGCTTATTTCTCCTTACTGTTCTATCTCCTCCAGTATCATCGAATGAAACTGCGCTCGCTTTTCAAAAACGATTATTTCAAACCTTTCTTGTACACGCTACACAAAAAGAAGTGCTTTTCTCAATAAACTGACGCGAAGAATACTGGTTGGGATAATCTGAAAAACGTGCGTCTTACTGCATTATATAATGCGATCTACTTTTACAAGAAAATAGATTACAGCGGACAAAGAAACTTGCACCTCACGGCCAGAAGGCCTATTTGTTTATCTGTTCATTTGAACTTATGTGGGGCTAAAAACGGTCTTCTGGAGTGCCATTGGAATGCCAGAACCAGAAAAGCGAAGGTAAACGATTACCATATAACAACTATTTCGCTTTTAAGACCAAGCATTTGGAGAAACAGTAGGTGGATAAAAAAGTTCAGGAATTCGAAGATCACACAAGTGCACAGGACGAGTGCGGTAGTTATCCGAGAGAAGTAGTACAACACAGATACCATAATGACGTGTCTTTTGCAGTAATTTCCATCTCCTTAGTCTCCATCCGTCACCAAATTCTCAGCTGTAGGTACGAGAGACTGAGCTCAAATCAGTGGGCAAATCCTGATAAAAAGCTCGATAATTAGGCTAAACACTTTGAGTGGTACCAAGGCCTAAAATCCCCAATGAAAAGGAGTCCAGCAAAGTCTGGTACTTCGACATGCGTGAACTAGATATGTCGAACATAGCGGCTAAAAAAGATATTCGTTCCATCAACAGGGACACTTGAACCCTTGGGTTGCGGCAAGTTCCAATAAGTGGCTAATGATCTCCTTAAGTTCCACCAGCTACCATGTGCTAAAATTGTTTCAGACACACTGATTGTCCAAGATTGGTAGATCTACTTTCAGGTGTGCTAACGGATGATCAACCACCGGCTCCCAACATACGAACTTTCCGTTTTCTCACTCCTAAAATTGCCCTTATTTGCAAAAACTCCTAATTGTAGCAGATTTGAAGGCTTGGGCTGGACTGGCAGGTGTGTCTACCCAACACATTCTAAGAAAATTTGATCTTTCACACTAATGTGAAAAGCGCGATTTCTTGGTCTTGTTTGTTGATCTCAATCGACTGAGCACTATCAGTGCCTGTTAGCAGCACACAAGAGGCATCTGCTAACATGATACTCCAAAGAGTATTTGCACCAAATTAATTATATATTTTGTGTTCTCACGGAAGTCTACCACCGTGGAAGAACGGTTAAAACCGATGCCACAAAATAAAAATTATCACTATTTTGTCTCAGGGTACATGCTTCAGTTCAAAAGAAGTCTCATCCTCATTCCCAAGTAGTTCTTTTCTAGTACATATCCTATCTCCAGCTGAGTTGCTGTGGCTGGTGATGCCGATGAGCAGCACAAGAGGCCCTATGCCAGCGTCTTGCTTGGACATCCAGTTAAAACCAAATAGCAAAATGGTCAGATGACCTCAGAAATCTTTAACTGTAGCGCCAAGGCAAAAAAGGCAAGAATCCGCGACTCAGTAAACTATCATGATCTTAGCCAAAACGTTGTCCGCTCAGGGGAAGCGATAGGAAACAGTGCTTGTCTAAAATCGTGCACATGTAGAAGATTTCTCGACTCATATGTCCCTGTCCGGGAAAGTGTAATATTTTGCTTTCACGCTATTGGTTGACAGTGGCTACCTTGCATCAGGATGCGAACAAAATTTTCAGAGGCAAATTAAGCACTTTGTTGAACTGTTCAATATTTCTTCCATCCACCCCGTTTGTGTAACAGGATCAGACAACACAGAGCATCAATAGATCAATCTCTAGCCTCCCAATCAGTCGATTTTGTGATCATCCTCGTTGTGGATAATTCTTCTTCGCTGCAGTCCGTACTGCACTAGGCTAGCTGATCTTTACAGGCAAGGGTTTATCGACTCAGAGAATGTACATTTCTATCCAGAAAATGCATCCTGAAATCTGACTGATCGAATTGCACGGAAAGCTGCCTTTGGAGTGGGACATTTCGGGAGATCGACATGGGAAACCAATCAATCGGACAAAAATTACTTCCTCTGTATCTAAGCAAAAGATTTTGAACTGAAATCCGGCAAAACCATACTCCAAGTGAGTATGAGGAAATTGTTTTCAAGAAATTGAACTGTTTGTCATAAATCACTAGCAGGAAGCCGGATCGAGCATAGCTTTACAGGTAGGCATTGTTAGGTCATTGAAATTTGCCTGTGTTACAAAGTACCTGGGAAAATTTTTCACAGGATTTACACTATACTTTTTTTAACAAAGCATTTTGATTTCAGTAAGAAGTTACATAATTGATCAAATTTTAATCCATCTTGCCGTAGGGGTGGATTTTGAAGGATAGGGTATATTGAGAATGCAGAAATACTTAAGATTTGATAGGCAAACCATACTGGTGTCTGGACTTTGCCGTAACTTATGTGATCCAAATAAGGTCGTTTCTTGCTCCATAGGACAACTTCCATTGCTTAGTCTGACTTAGGTTTTCCATTAAATCCCTAGACTCCGCGCACTCCGTTTGCAATTATATGTTCTTGTTAGTTTCGCGTTTGATTATTTTCGAATAAAATATTCCGTCTTTTGTCGCAAGCTTGTTGAAATACTGCCATTATTCCTGGGCATTTACCGCTCTGGCTTCCTCTGTTCGACTAGCAGTACACACTTTTCTTCGTTTATGAAATTTGTAGTGAAAGACTTCGGGTGTCTGGGTAAAGTGGTCTGAACATAAAAAATGAAGTGTGATTGGAACATAAACAAAATTTTGTAAAGACTTTAGATCGGTCTTGGGGTTTATCCTTGGTTCTAATCATGAATGATAACAAAATGGCTTGTCCAAATGAAGCACTTATTTTATCAAGTATTCCACTAATGATTAAGCATTTATTTAAGAGTGAAGATGATTATTTAGTAAATGGACCATTCTGCGTTAGATGGGGTTTATTAGCAGTGACTGACCGCCAACAGGAAATTACGGTTTAGGAAGGATCTTGATTTATATCGAGGTCATTCAGGCCCACTGAGTTGATCGTTGTCATTGTTATTGTAACAGTGAAACAGTGAATAAGAATCAGTGAAATCCTATGATACTTTAATATAGAGAGCAATAGACTAATTTAAGAATTTCAGGCAAATTAAGTTTTTATATATATTTCCAAATAAACGAAGCCACCATTTTCATCATATTAGCATAATAAACTATGCTAAAAGCACTCGTTTCATGGGGAAGATCACGTGCTTCCCAAAATGACGGCATAGTTACTCATGTTTATGTTCAGCCTTGACGACATTAATTCTTCTGTCTACACCTAACCCGGATTACTACCGATATTTCATATATCGTTGTCCGGATAGAGCGAAATAAAGTATAAACGCTCCAAGTGTCTGCATATAAAGAGTACGGATTAATTGTGCCATAAAGTGAAGAATATAAACATTCAGATAGATGGACCAAAAAATGCTAATTTCGTTAATTTGACAGTTGAATAATTCTGTTGATGGATTCATGGCATGTGATAACGTGAAGAACACAAATGGACATGTCTGGAGGGAAATTCCCAAAAATGTTAACCGGCTTTCTTGTTCCTATCCTAGTTGTCTTCTCTTTAAAGAATCAAATGAGAAAAACATTTTATTCTGAGTGGAATGGTTTTCTTCAAGTCAGGTGACAGCACGTTTAAATCCAGCGTATGTTACTGCCTGAATCTTGATCTCACACTAAATTTGCTTCATATCCAGGCATGATAGTTTAATAAGCTACCTAACCAGTGAACACCGACGAAGAAACTCTGATAACTCTTTGAGCGTGAAGTACAACCAGCCTGATGACGGCCAGCTAACCCGTAGTACCTCCGTAAAAGTATTTCACGCATTTGCATACGAATCAATCACAGCAAAACAACATGGATCTTCAGGGCCTAGGACTACTGGAAGAGATTAGGTACTCTAGAACTTGCTATTTTTTATAGACAGTTACCAAGAGCTTTGCATGCTCCAAAGGAAACTAGATGTTCTTTTATTTGTACTCATTTCGTAGAGCAACTATAGTGCTGATAAGAAGAAACTTGTAAGGAATTGAGGAAATTGCAGTTGTCGAGACCGTATTCATTTCTCTCTCTCTCTGTATCTCGATCAGATTTTGTTTTTTTGTCGGCGGATTTCAACTCGCCTTGCCAGATAAGATATTACTCGCACGTACGGATTTGTTGTGGTCGACGCTCGCGGACTGAGTTGGCCTGCAGCTGACAACCAGTTTTCTTTTTGAATTTTTGGGTTGAGTTATCGATCAACTCAGTCTCTGAGGTGTCCCGTGATTTTTCAATGCCTAAACGTGATAGATTTTGTGTTAAACACTCAAGGTGTTTAGAGCAACAAACGGATGAGCTAACGAATTCAGGAAACATTCGTGGTCAAACAATGGATCGGTAAGAAACATTTGATAGTCACAATTTTAGTAGCATAATGCATTACAACTAAGTCGTTGGCGATAAATTTACACACAGCGATTCCGTATGCTTGATCGGTTCTGGTTACAATTATCCGAGAATGACCACAAAATGCAAGGCTAGTAGAAAGCCATTGCTTGGAACGGCCGACAACTGGGATGATGGGATAGTTCTTTAAATTTATGGCACGGATTTATGAGCCAATATGCATGTATGGTCAAATACAAACTGAGATGATACATCGCAAACCTGGTCAACACCTCAAATGCACATTAATAACTCGTACAATTTGGAACGTCATCAGTCTACGAAATGTGCGCATATTTCTAAGTGATAAACAAACGAGACAACGAAGTTAAGAAAATATAAATCTTAGCGCGGAATAAGTTTTCGACGGAGTTTTTTCGGCAGTACTATCGGGCGTTTTCAAATGCACTCCCCCTCAAACTAGGTTTCGAAGCAAGCAAAGAATCAGGCAGGCGTTCCCCGATTAGAAGATAGTACGACAAGACATTGTGTTTCTCGGGTGGTAGATCATCAGGACAACTCAGACTCAACATCGGCACAAAGGTCTAATTGAAATTCGCTAGTCGGCCTAGCATGATTGATGTTATAGTGGTTCAATGGATTTACAACAAACAATCACAGATGAACATAAAGCAAGAGAGTTTCTGTGACCTGGCTGTACTCAACAGCCGTCTCCTGGTTACCGTGATTGCATGAAAGACGATCAATTTGACCCATCACGAGCAATGACAGGTGTTGGCCGATGTCTAGACCAGCTTCAAGGGAATCCAATGAAACACTGAAAAATTACTCGACGACCACCTATCTTACCTCTGATCATAAACTGACCGCCATCGATCGACTGTGAGTGTAACACTAGTCAAAAACAAAGTCGTCCGCCTTTAGTCTTGCAGGATCCTTGTTTCATTGAATAGATTATAGGAACTGGGTTCATGATAGTTGATAGGCATTTTTCAAACTCTTCGCTTGACTGTGCCAATCCTGAAAGCGTTGCTTTTGTTCTTAGCTTGTGCTGATCTTATTTTTACGTCGACCCCAAGAAATCCATGGGCGTGGTTTTACAACATTGTTTGATCAGACGCAACGAAAACCATTAGAACTGCGCATAAGCCTCAAATTTAATCGCTTAGTGAATCAAATCAAGGCTGACGTAAACTAACTTCACTAGACATTAGTCGCCTAGTGCATCAAATCGGGGACTGAAAATAGAAGTGATCACAATTCAAGGAGGTAAGTCAAAAATGCCAGTAAACGTGCCAGCAGTTTGAGTAACCAACTAAGTAACGTAAGTCCACTCATCAGTAAGAGCTGTTCAATCTCAGGTTCCGGAAAACGATGAATCATCCGTGGGTTAGTCAACCAACGACAATTCAATCCACTAAATTAACGCGGAGACAAATTACATTATTTTAGACCATATTGGGAGAAAGTCTTGAAGACTTTGGACTTCAGTGGCAAAAGACAGATTATAACTTATGCACTGTTATTTTGATCCTCTACTGTAATTAACTATGAATTTGCTAGCCTAAATCACCTTCCAGATGAAGGTACTTTTAAGTCTAAAATTGCAATCCAAGGAAAGTTATGGCTCATTTGTACTGGTATTTGGTGATGCGCATGTGGGTGACTTCTACTTAGAAAATGGCTCTTTTCCTTGCGTTGTTTGGAGTAGAAATTGGGTGCATGTAGCCTATCGCCGTAACCAACTGTTGGAGAACAGGTGAACGATAACTGGATCGGTGGCAGGAACACTGCCTGCCATTATCCTTTAAAATGGGAAGGAAAAATTGCATCATAACATATGGAATTTGTACATGACTGTCAACAACGAGGCCGATGTTCGAGGTTAGTGTGCCAGGTGCAAACTAATCGTGACACATAATGACTCAGTTAACACAATTTAGAGACATTAACAAGTGGTTTTCAAGCTGTCGTCATCTGGGCGGTTTAACATAAAGTCGAAGTTCGAAACCCCTAGCCCCCAATTGTGAAAGTTTATTCAGCTTCAGTATAAACGATGATAACATCAAGGAAATGTTGTCAATATATAGATATATATATCAGCGATGAACAGTATAAACAAATAAGGTCTGTAGAGGTAACTGTACCCGGGATTTATGGACTTCCTAAAGTCCATAAGCCGGTGTCGCTTAGACCCATTCTCGTATCAAAAACAACACCAAACTACCAGCTAGCCAAGTACCTTGTCCGTCTCCTACTGCCATGTCTACCACAGAAGCAAAACGACACGAGGAGTTCTACCACATGCCTAGAGAAAGTCGAAGACTCAGAGTTAAAAGCGAAAAAAACTATGGTCTCATTTGATGTCACATCACTGTTTACAAATATTCCAGGCAAAAGTCATTGGACAACTTCCCCCGGATTATGAAGAAGGACTCCAACCTCTCAGACAAATTAGCGACTTCTACGGCCCTCGAATAACTCATTCAATCGGCATATCGAGGTTGATAAACATTACGTCATCTTAACAAGACCCGCGATGCATAACAGAGAGACAAACAGACATACAATCCACCAAAGAGAACGGAACTAGAGATTCCATTCAATCACTCATTCCAGTTTGACAACGAAACCTAGTTTTGATAGAAACGTCATTATAAACATTATGATTTAGTGTACGCCTTCTATCCTCTAACATATATATATATATATTACACTGGCTTGAAATCATGCGTGCTGCCGACGCAATACCATAAGTGAGATTATACGGAAGTGGATTAGAGGGGAAATAATAATCGTCGTGATAAACAACGACGAACCGATTGTTTTCTTTGTTCACAGCGCACATATTTTGTGATATTCGTTGTTTTCGGTGTTTACCTAAACGGGGCGAGTTCTGAAGACACGACATACAATATTCGTGTCACTGACTTTGGTTCTGAGTAATATATCCCAGCGTTTCCGGCCAACAATAATCCCTTTCGCTTGGGCCCCAATCAGGAAAGCGTGAGGCACAACCCAAGATCAAAACCGAAGCTAACTTATTCATGCGTCTACGCCAAATCAAGCCTCATCACCACGTCAATTCTTTCAGCCTTGCGCAGGACGTGCACGAAGAGCACGAAAAGGTAGACGATGTGGATGCATACGCAATGTGTGTCCAAGCCACCGTAGATGACGTGGAGCGATTATCAGTCAGAAGACGACTGTGTGCACCTAAAACTGGACGACGCACCTCATCGTTGCTCACCCGATGTTCCTATTAGGCGCGAGCATTGTTTTTGGAGACATCGGTGGTCAAAAACACAAAGTCGCCTCAACACGGATTGGCCAAGTCTCGCGACAATAAAGAGGAGCATTGCGAACTGCGGCGTGGTACAATCTTTCATTGAGGGAAAGCCGGATATCGTGGCTATACCACAAGTGTCGCAGGTTCTCGAAAGTTGTTCTGGCTTTCGCAGTTCGTGATGTGACCTCTTCCTCAACACCTCCACCGGTTTTAAACACACTTCCGAGGTACTTCAGGCTGTTGACTACTTTTTATCGACCACTTCAGAAACTGAGTGCAGGCACAGGCTCCTGCCATTCTCTAAGAGGTAACTAGCATTTTGAAGATGCAAAATGCATACCGTGTGGGAATACCTTAACTGCCAAATGGTCTTCAATGTAGATGACGAACAGTGGCAAAAGTTGGATATGAGTTCCAATCCGAAGTAAAATTCTTTGATGACCGACACATAATTCTTAGGTTCCAGGTACCCCACTCTCAGTAAGCAGTGTTTTACTGCAGATCTATCATCATAGTCAAAAGCTGAGGGAATTTCTAGGAATACGATGATCGTTTGCCTGTGAAAATTAGAACAGTGCTTTAACAGCTGTTGGAGGGTAAAGATTTGATCGACGCCTCTATGACCAATGCGAAACCCAACCTGTTCCTCACGAGTTTACCCTTAATGCGTGTTGCACAGCCTTTGAGGAATGGCGGACGAAAGCAGCTTCGAAGCTTTTGGCTACTACCCCTACGGCTAGAGCAGTGACCGTATGAGCCCTTTCTGAAGATGAGAACAGTAATCGACTCCCTCTCTTATGAGGCGAATTTCTCGGAGTAACAGAGGTTCGAGAGCAAAACGTGAAGTTCTCTGATCGTTTCCGATCCTGGATCTTTAAATCGGGCTTCATGAGGTCGTACGGGTAAATTTTTTCTGTGGATCTCCGCCTCAGTTGGCGGGCCTGTTGCAATAGGCCACGGGAAGCATATCGGAATAGCTAAGAGAGGGACAACTACATTTGGTCTGAAATTGCTCCACCTAGTGTGCAAGACGTCCCTGCTGTCTGTAGAGAGACGAACCATCAGCGTCGTAAGTCGATTCGCTCACACAAAGCACTCCAACCGGTAGCTCAGCTGAAGAAAAACAGCTTGCGGGAATTTTCCACGGTGGCAGCGATGTTCCATCTCCAAGGTTCTTTGAGACTACCAGATCTCGAGATTCCTACGCAAGCTTGTATTCAATTCACATCCCGATGCGAGCAGCGCATCAAGAAAAAAAGACAACAGTAATCCAAGGTGTCACAACTTGCGAATGCACGGTATTCGTGATAAGTGACTAGTGATCATTAATGTTGTGAGGCGGAGGATTACCTGGCTTTCAGCTGGTATGTCTCAAATGAGTAAAAGACGGATCGCTTCAGATACCTTGATGCAATATAATCGACGGTACAACGTGCAATTAGAGCACCCATCAAAATAAATGGATAGTTTAGTGCAAATTAACTTGGAGTCGAAGTCTAGGAGAGTGCTATAGTACGACCGGCAGTTTTGTACAGCTCCGACATCTGTATTTAATAGAGATGATCGATTTGGGTCCACCGATGACTCGAAAAGAGCAGTGGCCAGGTACAGTACTGGCGATTGAACCTCCTTTATTGGCCTGAGCACAAGGGCAACAACCATTCCGCGTTTTCACAACAACAGAAACCGAGACCAAAAGCGTCTATTGGAACGGCGACTATTTGTTTTGCACGAACCCCGAAGTCTTACTGCGCGCAGCTAGCTGTCGACTGGGATTCAGTCAAGTAGTGCGGCTTCAGATCTCTCACTCAGGCAGGACCAACGTTACACCCTCAGCATCCCCAGAATGGCGAGGATGAAGCTTCATGAAAGGACTAGCTGGGGATGTCAGTCGGAAAACGGAGCTGAAGCCCTGAATGCGAGTCTCTTCGGCACAAAACATATCGACATCTAGGGTCTCCAATGCACGGGCTAAACAACCCCGTTGACCCAAATGCATCAATGTCTGGGCATTGAATGTGGCTAGTTTGAAGGTGCATTCGACGACGAGGTGCATCAGCTGGCGGAATCGGGTTCGGTGAGATTTGAATGCTATCTGTGGGAGAACGTGAAAGAATAGGAACAAGACGTATTCTAGTGACACCGGCACTAACATGGCTGAATTCAGTCCCCGAAGAATGTGAGAAAAATCGGGTGAGAAGGTGAGTCACATGAGTCCTTAGAGGATCAACCAGTTTGTACTGCTGAAGGTCACATTTGTGAGTGAAAGACGAGCGAGAATCATCCGTCCGAATATCATTCCTTCTCATAACATGCATATTGATCTGCTGTACTATTTGGCTGCCGATCCACAGTAGTTCTTTCCATTCGAGGATCCACCTCTCTATCCTTTGCGCAGCCAAACGCTTTTTGCAAGGCAACGCAATCATTCCGGAAGGGGTCGACGACCAACTGACCAGTTCATAGGCCTCTTTTGGAAAACCTTGCCAGATCAGTGGATCCCAACAAGGTGCAATAGCCTCAATTAGTTGGCGGGCCACACTTGTCAATAGCACACTCCTGCGGTATATTTTAGGAAGAACGCTTGTCAGGCAAAATGCCACCACACCCTCAACACCGACGCTGCTTGACCGCGGCTGCTCATTCTTTCCCTCCCCCCCCCCCTATTCATGGCTGAACACGTAGATCGTGGCCTTGCGCTTATCCACAACCCAAGGACTTGCCCGGTGGCATGCAGCTCCGCCCTAGCAACACTGTCAGTTATTCCATTGGACTCTTGACCTCCACGCTACAAACAGCCGGTCCGCTCCGATGGCTTTATTTCTAGCGAACACTAATGAATGTCGCTGAATGTCCGTAATAAATGAAATCTATGCTAAAAGAATAATGGTTAAGATGAGAACCCAATGGCAATCCATTGTACTTTTCGTTTCGATGATAGCTCAACTAAATCCGCTGCTCGCATTGATATAAACAACTTTTCCATGCCCCGGAATTCGAGCTCCGTCATTCGTACGGACAGGTTTGGAACTGTCAAAAATTGTGTCAAATATTGTTCTTTATGAGGACTACGGATATTACCAAAATGACTAGACAAATAGCGATTCCCCACACACAAGGTTAACTGTCAGTTGCAACATGAGGGCTGCGAGTACGGAAGCTAAATCGTTATTTGCCGTAGTTAGAAGTATTTCTCGGAATATTCATAGTCAACACACTCCTTCATTCGTCGCCACCTCCTACCTGCAGACTGCGATTTCCGAAAACAATTTGAAATGACTCCAAAAATAAGGAAATACGAACCAGACTTGTCTCTCAAACATATTTCACGTCTAGCGCGGGCTCTGTGCTCTTCTCACAACCATTACGGATGCTGTCAACCGAGCACGATTTTCTCAACTAATAAAAACAACCTAACTGTGCGTGATTAAACCATTTTGCCCACCCGGATCGACACGCTACAGTGATCTACCTTTACCAATTATATATATATATATATATATATATATATAAGCACATGAACGTATGCGTCGTTTGTTTGCTTTGTTGCATGGACTAAATCAGCGAGAAGAAAATAATTGTAATCTGTTTCTCATTCGAAAATAGATAGAGACACACATTTTCACCGGAGATCAGAGTTCTATTCCTTCGGCCTTCATATATGAATGATAAAACTCATTAAAGTTGGTATCGAAAGACTCATTTCACCGGTCCGCTAATAGCTAGTCGAATTAGGCAAACAGTCATTAAACGGAGGATCCAGTGGGACAAGTCTTGCGCCAAGGTAATTGCATGTGTGATTATGCTTCAGTGATAAACACGGGTTACTTTGTGTAACGTTCAGTCAAACAGTTGGCATGTACCATTCCGTAAGCACCTTTTCAGATAGTCAAATCAGATTGAAATACTAGCACAACACTATTTCCAGTGAAGGATATGTTCAAATTCTACCATGCAAATCGAGAATGGCAGGGTAAACAATTTAGCACAAGTCCAGCTCGCTAGACAGTTTCTCAATGAAATTATCGTTCTTCAACATATATATGACAAATTTTACCTTTTATTTTTATTGCCCATATGAATAAAATAAGGATAAACATCATTTTGGGAAAAGAGCCGCAGCTAACAGAGCGCTGCCAAGTGGGGAATTCAACCAGCAATGGAAGGATTCGAACAATGCTGATGGACAGGTCAGCAACATGGTGCAAAGGGTTTGAGATGGTAGCTCCGTCCTAAGCAAGAAAATGTTGGAATAATTTGATTAACATATGTGCAATTAGGTTCAGAGTAGGACCGTCACACCAAATTGCGTTTTTAATGCACGTCCTGTCTGTATTTTGTATTCATTTTGCGATAATGGAGATCCGCAATTGTCTCAGTAAGCGATAACAGTAATGAGTATGGCAACATTTGATCTTGACCAAGCTCAATCTGAAATCGTTGCTGTTTGAAGACACAACGTGATCGGGAGTGTTCTGCGATTACTGCAGGTAACCCTTTTGAAAACAGGTTTACGGTAGACCATGCAAGGCAATCGCATTTCAAATAAATTTAAATGGCCTAACACATCGACAACGCTTCTCCGATGCAGTCGGACAGGTCTTCTGTTCCTGATACAGGAACTTAAATCAGAATTAGGAAACTGACTTCGAACTTATCTATAAAAACTGCCTAAAATCCAAGTTGTTTGGACTTTGGTGTGAATCTCTCCAATGAAACATACATAGTGGCCTGACTAACTGCCTCTGGTTAAAAAGGTAGTGCTTCCGACCTTAAAGTGCCAAAATATGACAAAGTTTATCGTGAATGAAGTAATCATGGCCAACTGAATCAGTCAACCATTTTATTTTCCTTGGGTATCAGCAGAGATGACTGGAATATTTTTATGGGCTACAAACAGCCTTACGATCTGCTCCATTGAATATTACTTACCACGGACTAAACATCATCCCTATTTCATTCTTTGCTTTTATCTTTCATCGTTTTGCTTTTTTATCGATCCGACCGTATATACATAATTTTCACGAGGAGATTCACGTCTATTAATAAGCTGCTCAAATAGGGAAACATGGTGGGAAGATACCCATCCACGACATTCATGAGAGAACTTTGAAATGTTCATCGATTAGTCGTCAGCAAACATATGTGCATTCTGCGATAGAAATACTCAGGCGAATAATGGCCAAATCTTGTTTTCGCAGCTGTTCGTATTCCTTTTAATGACTGCTGAGTAAAGTTTGATTGCATATGAAACACAACAATGCATGCTTACTCTGATCTCAGATGGTTATTCTGTGGATTCGACAGCGCGGTCTAATCAACACCACCAGCCAATGATTTTTTACAGCTCTTATGAGTGAAAGAAAAAGCAAGACCTTCAGAAATCGGAAATAAAAGTCTGGTAAAACTGTGTGGTCAAAAGGTAGTGAACACAGACAAATTCTTCTGAGATGCTGGGTATCCGTGTCCTTAACACAAAAAACAAACGATTGCCGAATTTAATGTACACCACGAATGTCCGTGAAGCGTTTTGTCCCAGCCAAACAGACATTCGCATTGACTGTGCACAAGCAAACGATTTCATGCACAACTGGCAGAACATCGTGTCTATTCGAAAAATCTCTTGATTCACTCCCCAGAATCACGTGACTAAAAGGCAACAATTGAGCTAATTGATCAGAACACGTAAACTTGCTTTGAACCGTTATGGTTATGCTAAACTCACTTATAATTACAGCATTCTCGTCCACTAAGTATCACTGCAGCACCGCATTCCATTAAAAGCATGTTCCAAATTCTGTCTTCTGACATTCAGAATCAGCATCTGTCAAAACAGTTCAGTATGCTGCCCTAGCAAAGTTAGTTAATTTGCTCAAAATCTGATGATTCGTCACTAATCTCGATGATTTGGAGCACTGGTGTTGGTCTTAGTTCAGATTCACACTATTCGTACGATATCAACTGGACCACTGTTGGAACCTTTAAGATTTATTGATCAAGGTCAGTGATCGAGACTACATGAAAATGGTTACTGGGAATTTTTCTCCGCTGTTTGAGCTTGATACGAGAGATAGCTAGAAATAACAATGATGTTTCTACCGGAAGTCAGCCTAACTACTTCACTTTGTTTCATCGTTCTTGCACGTCCGCTGCCACAAACTATTCGTTGCTCGTACCAAAGTTTCAGCGTACAAAATCACACGCTCGAGTTTTGCCTTAATTTATTGCATTCTCACTCGTCATGGCCCAACGTCGCCTATGCTATTGGATCTTGCTTTATGCAATGGAATTCAGGAGAAAGATTTATGGAGGGCTGAAATCCATCCACTTTCAGCAAAAGAAAAAGAATCCTTTAACAGTAAAATAGGAAATTTCAATAAGTAACACCAAAAATGGCAACTTTTCGATATCCATGCTGAAAATGATTTCACTTGTCACTGGCATCCATCGCAATTGTCATCCAATTACAAGTAAACCAGTGAAATGTACGGCGGTTTCTTTTGGATCACAGAAATCGTGGTGCTTTTTTCAAACCTCTTTTACTCTCATCATCATCATTGTGGAATCCACGCAAAATCCTCTTAATAGCACGCAATGAAGCATGCGAAAACCAGAGTATGCTTGACTCGTTCTAGAGAGGACTTGCAAGGTTAGGATAATACCATCTCACCGGCATTTTGCCGGCAAAAATATGTAACCGCCTTGCCTTAAAATGTAAATCTCGAGTGCGTTAAGATTACATACATATACATAAGTGTGTGTTTGTGTGTGTGTGTGTGTGTGTGTGTGTGTGTAAAATGGATTGCGCTACATAACGAGTTATCGCCTGATTTGTTTCCACCCCTCCCGTTATCCCTTCTGTAACCGTCTTCGGAACAGAGCAATAGACAAAAAACCGCTTTTCACACAAATTACATCAAAATAATTCATCACTTCCTAGCGACTTTAGAATACTTCAAAGTTGATAAGAACTAAGGCAGACATGAAAATAATTTGCTAAAGTAACAGACAATACCGAAAATCTTTTTTTCGTTTTATGGGCTCTTCCGATGTAAACTAACCAATGTGATAATTCGACGTCTGCTTGTGTGGTCAATCAATCAGACTTGATAAAAGCCTTCAATATGTGACAGATGGGAAATATAATCAGAGACTATTCCTTATACATTGAATGAAAATTTTCATCACATTTTCTCTATCGACTTACAGTGATAGGTGTTCGAAACACTGGCAGACGCATCTTGTTGATTTATAAGCCAAAATTCCAAAGAACTAAGTCCTTTTTGGATTGGCTTTTTTGTCACTTCTCACCCGATTTCGCATAAGTCCCCGGAAGAGAGACTATGATGGATCAGTATCCCGGAAATGTTGGTTTTGAACACAATAAACCTAAAAGATTTTCCTGAAATATTAAAAAACTTAAAGTGACGGGGCAAAATACTGCACTATATATATGAGCAAGTTATATGAAAAGAACTGGAACTACAGACAAAAACAGTTTTTCTTAGTGCAACAGTGTTCTACAACTTAAATCGCGAGAGATAGACCCCACCATTTTCATGATACTTGAAACCGAACGCCTCGGGAATTCCGTCAGGTCATAAACAATCATGCGCTAGAGGAAGAGAGAGAGCGAGACCGGAAATGGAGGAGATAATAAACCAGTGTCGTGCAAGTATTCCTCGCAGAATCCTGGGGAACTTCGACGTTTTGGGAAAATATGAAGCGTTTTTATCTTTGAAGAATTCTGGTAACAAAAGCGGCAATGACAACTAGACAAACCAGTCCATTGATTCTGTTAATCGTGAATCAAACTGTTGCATGCACGACCAGTGATGTTCGGCCGAAACGGGCAACGAAATAACGAAGAAATATATATAGGGGCCCAAAATACAAGCATGAAGTTTTGATGAAACACATAGGTGGACAAATAAGTCAGCAGAATTAGAAAACAAAACAGTTCCTGAAACAAAATTGTCTGGCTAAAACCGTACTCATCAAAACGTTCTGGATCACCAGACGGTTGCAGCAGAACTTGACCAAATGAATGAAAGTGCCAATCAAATCTGACAGTAATGAATTTAGTCAAAATATAAGGAACAAACAAAAAACTCCTGTCTGCGTTCCTCCTGCACAAATCTGTCAACACAGCTTGTCGGAGTGGAAAAACAGGGTCTAAAAATTGTACCCTCCGGTGACTAGTCAGTTAGATTGATTGTAACGGATGTTCGTCCAGCTGTTGTGCTACTGTTTGACCACGCAGCTTGCATTCTGTCCGCAGAACCCAGTCCTCGAAACGAATTTGTATCGTCAGGAAAATGAACCGGAATATGTAGACTCACTTAGTACTCCGAGGTGGACGGATGCATGAATAAAACCGGACTAATCATGAAAGCGATAGAGGACGAGTGAGTTTTTCGATTGCATGACTTGGGTGGGAGGGACTGCGATTACAAGAAGCCGGCATACCAACTGGCGAGGATAATAGCAACGTGAAATAAGATGGTCAAGTGGATCCGGGAAATCAAACTCAGGTGACAGGACGAGTGACCGTGGTACGATAGAGGGCAGCCATATAAGGAAAAGGAAAACGATAGGTGTTAGGATGATCACAGAAGTAAGCACAATGCAACGAGAAACGACAAGCAAGCTGGTAAGATGGCTCTTTGCTCAGTAAGTGACAGCGAAAGCGGAAAGCATTGCGGAGCAAAAGCTAGTGGTTGCAACACGCCCAGGTGCAGATTTAGTCCAGGTTTTTACAGAAACGTCTCGGACCTCAGGAGAATGATAGCAGTAGAGGCCAAGACATGTGAGTATGATGAATGTTTGGATGAAAATAGCTATGAATAACAGCAGGTAAATTCTCTCCACACAGTATCAACCAAAGAAGCCCTCACGACCATTCACAGAGTCTACGCAGCGATGCCACAGAGTCGATACAGACACTTGACAAAAAATTGCAGACATCCACGAAGGTTAGTACAAGAATAATCCAAGCAACCGGACCAAGAAATGAAAACAACCAGTGTAAATAATAACTGAGATGTGAGGGGCAAACACATGGCTAAAAGAAACCATGGGAGTTCTGACCAAAAGGCTCTAGAAGTTTCCATGTGGAAACAAGTTTTGCATTCCCGTTTATCATATCGGGCTAAGTTTGAAATTGTAAGATAGCCCCAATGGAACCATAGGGAGGAAATCAAGAGGCGCGCGTTATGCGTCACCAACATAATGGTCCATCTGTGATGACCGAATTCGGCGTAGACATAAATAGCAGTTAATCGCTTTAGTACATTTCATTCAGATATTTATGGCAATCAAACTATTCGCCAATCGCTGAAAACTGATTGAAAATCGGACAAGTAGCAAAAAATAGGTGATTTGGGCAAAAACCCAAGTTTCGTCGTTTGTCTACCATTGAAAGAGTTTGTACCATACGCGGGAAAACTCTTCACAATAAAGCAAATTTTACTGAATGCACACATTTATCCGATATGAGGTGATGGCAGGGACGTTGTGGGGTAAAACAGACTGATGTTAGAAACATCCGCAGAACACAATGAACACAACATATCGCGGCAAACAAACTCGGTTTCGGTTATTCTTACTCGTGCAAATACAGAGCATTGAATATGGTTTATTTTAGATCAAGGGAATTGTCTGTTTGTAGTTACACTAGTTCACAACTCGAATAATGTTTATGAAGTGTTTGTAAACCACTTGTTGGAGGATGACAAGCGGGCCGTGAATTTTAAGCATTCAAACAAACTGTTTCTGAACTCATTGAGGGTAGTTGTGCAAACGGCTAAATAGGGCTTCTGTTGTGCTTAAAATTCGACACTGCTTCTAACTTTTTGGATGGTGCAAAACTTTTATTTCGTTTACTGAGTGATTTGACTCCATAAGGTGTGAACACCGTGCCAGTAATTGGCTCAATTTTTTCCGTGCTCAACCAAGCCGAGTGGTATTCGCGATCGGACAGATGCAACCAACATATCTAGCCCCTTGGGAACAGGTGAAATCATGCACACAGACTGAGGCTGCAGAACCTGACAATCTGTGCTTTAGTTGAAAACGTTTGGTCGGTTTGGATGTGAATAAAGTTTCCAACTGTGCAGCAAAGAATGTTGATCGGACCTGACAGTTACCGTTGAATAATTTCCGCTTCGGTGTCATCTTTTAAAGTCAAACGACAGTAGAAGGGTTTATTTATTAGTCTTATTTCTTTCCGTCTTCTTGCTTTTCGTTGGTTTTATTTACGAATCTTTCGAGGCATCCATTTTGTGCGAACACGCGCCGCAAGAAATGAAGCTCAGTTTTAATCGTGTAGTTCTCACATATTTTCATTTTTCTATCAACTAAACTGCAAAACACGTTTTTAAAGAGACAAAGCTGTGAAAACGAATGTACAGTCCAAACAACTATGCTTTTCTATAGACTGATAATTGCGCCGGGGCCTTTCGGTCAAATCTGAGGACGCTGAGCTAGGATCTGTTTTCTACTGTGAAATAGGAATTTTGGATGGACAATTTTGTGTTGATTTTTCATCAGTTTGGTCATGAAGATATCAGCAGACATGGTCCCAAGAGTGCGATTCAGTATTTTTAGCAGCTATATTTCACCAGCGAATTGAAACTGAACGTCTTTAGTGCACACAAAGAGCATTCAATCGAATCCCTAGAGAGATGCTTCTATCTTGAATCTACTCGTAAATATAACTAGTGGTTTCCCTGACCCGTACGTTGTAAACAAAGAAGTCACGTCGTGTGGCAATATTCGCTTCTCTACCAAATGTATCTTCTTCATAGATTCCGGGAGTCATTCTTATCTCGCACACCATATACCGGACGATGGCCGCCCCAACGGGTTCCAGTAGACCGGTCAGCCAGACAGGTAGAGCGCGATAAGGGGATTCATACATACCCAAAGTAGGCCTTATCGCAGCTCCATTCTTGTGCACCTTCTGATAGACCGCACGATCTGGAAAGCCTCGCACCTGTGGGCCGTATCCACCCGAAAGTGATCGCATGTATCATTCCGGTCTGCTTCAGAGCACGTAGTTGAGAATGATTTCTCCATTTCAGCTTTTCTATCCCTTTCGGATAGAGTATTTGTGGATTTCGACTCGCCACTCATTACTGTTTCAGTTTTCTCAATCTAGTCCGATCTGTTAATGGCCATAATGTTCCCTCTCTTATCTAGTCTGGTGAACGTCATCTCACAATAAACCTGTAATTGTTTTAGACGCCTCAAGTGCTCAGAATTTATTAATCCTTGCCTCGTGCGTCTGTCCTCTCGATATTGGTAACATGAATTAAGGAGAAGTCCTATATTTGACTAACTAAATTCGCAAATTCCAGCCCCACATCCAATCGTTTGCATTTGTTGGATGGACAGCAGAATTTTGCTCCTGACGATAGAACTTTCAACAGCCTTATCACACACCTTTCGCTAACGTCGGTCGCGTCCACTCCCCTTTTTTCCCACTACTGAGTGAAAGCATGCAACGAAACTCTCCTCTTTCCTCTACAGCCGTCTTAAGGATGAATGTTGCCGTATTCACAAAAGTCGTCTTCAACTGTTATGTTTGACAGTTTGCGGTCTCTCGCTCGTCCAGCCCTTGGTGACCTAAAGACAGTATTAATCGTTACGCGAAATCTGCTTGACACAGAGCGACATATTTTGGGTTATTCTGATTTGTTTCTGGATGAGTTTATCCCTGTCACGTAATGCCATCTCTGTAAAAATATGCTCTGAGTCAGTAAGAGAGGTAACCGAATTGTGTCCTGATTTATGGAGATCGACTGTCAACCCACAAGCAGCATACTTTCTCGGTATGATCTGGGTTGTTCAAAATCGTCGTGGTGTTAAATGGATCGGTTGAGCAAAATCAAAATCAGTGTCTCCCTGGGTTGAAATCCAAAATTCGTTATCGCAAATGACTTGGCTTAACGACAACATTCTTCGTAGCATCCACTGGACGAGCGAGCGTGAAAATCTATTTGCTGAATTTATTGTTCTCCTCCTTTTTCCTGCCCATTTCTTGACAGTCTTTCATTGTTCTCACAGTCGAGGCCCAAAGATCCATCAGTTTTTGCCGACTTTTTGTTCTATTCACATGTCTTACTACATGCGTTGATTGTGAACTTTGTTGGACCGTCTGACCCGACACTGCTGAATGTTTCACTTGTTCGGTTATTACTGAAATATGCCCTATTTATATTACCATGCCAATATTGGCAATAAAAATATCTTTTTTCAAACCGGATCTTTTTCTTGTTCCTGACGGGATCTTTTTCTGTCTGTATATCGTTCTGCTAGCGCGAGGGGCAGTTAAGACGGTCGTCATTTTAGACCCATGTGCCACATCGGCGGTCAAATGGACGTGAATGTCGCCCGTTTGGACCGGCGCACCGCAGGCCAACCTCGCTACTTGAGAACACATTGATGGCCGTGACCCCTGTGCATTGTTATTTCATTAGAAGAGCGAGTAAAGGTGGAAAGATAAAAATAAGCTGCCATACGGCGACAAAAATCAATGAGGTTAGCTAGTAGTTTGAGGTATGACTTGCGTATATATAACTCAAACCTCTTGCTTTTTCCCGAAACAGTCTTTGATATATGACTCGCACGTATGGTGAAATTTACGGCACACATTTTGTTCGGAATGGTTCTCAAATGGTTACAAAGTTTTTCGGATATTAACATTGGAAAGGACAATGGGACCATTGTCGGTTTACTGGATAATCGATCCGTACAAAAATATTACCAGAACACAATGTGCAATTGGCATACTTTTAGTGACATATAATTCAAGCGGTTTGCTAGCGAAACCCATCGACCAGTAATAGAAAAACAACCTGGAGATTCCGTCGAATCTGGAAGGACAATATTCACTAAGAGATAATAATCCCGGAAACGTGAGGAACACGAGAAAACAATTGTTCTCTGCATGACTCGAACTTGCTGTCAATTCGGAATAACAAACTTCACATGAACGTTGGATGATTGAAATACATTATTCCGGCTTTTGATCAAAATCAAATACTGCTTACTGGTTTATGCTAAGCCTAGCCAGACTATGTTCCATGATTTCAGACGCTATTTTCCATTGGTTCCGACTCCTATCCATTCAGACCATTCCAGTCCGCTCGTCCCACAGCATGGGTTGACAATCCCCCTAAAGCGCTATATATCATTTTTGCTTAACAAACGTTTGATTTTTGTTCAACTAAGCACGATCATAGCACATGAGGAGCGTGTTGAATAATTTTGTTAATTGGCTTTGGATATGTCTCATAAGTCGTCTGTGGGTCGGTATGGTAAGCCAAACGTGACCCTATCTGCTACTCAGATGTGCCGAAAGCATGTACCCCTGGTGAGCTCGAAAACCAGGTCTTTGTTGAGGGATTTGTCCAATTCTACCACCAATTAGCTGCATGCTCACGGATTCATCTCCTCGATCATGAAATATTCAAATAGTCTATCTAGCTAATGTATTTTTTCAAAGCTGCGTAAGTTATTTCCAGTGAATTTATCACTTCGTTTGACTGTTGCTATAATCTCTGGTCGGCTGAATCCACACGTTAGGTTTTTACCAGGTAGGGAATATTTGGACTGCAAGCGTCATCTTCAGTGATCGCTGTTGCGTTCGCGGTGTACGGAAATACAAACGTACGAAGCAAGTCTGTTTATTTACAGAAAGCACAACAGTGGCGGACGATTAGGCACTCGTTGAGGGAGCACAATGGGCATGTGTCGACGAATGCCAGCATGAGTTCCTTGGTTCAACAGAACTTACCGACAAGAATTGACGAAATGTGATACTCAACAAACCGACAACATTACCGTGTAGAACAACAAATGTCACTTACTTCCCAATTTGCTGTAAGCTTGCATAACGTGGGTACCAACTGGTTATAACATTTCTCTCCCTGAATATTGTCTTTCGTAATTTCTCGTTTACATATATGGCTAACGAAAATGTTCGGTGGTAACATTCGTCAAATTGAAATCAGACAGCTTGAATAAAAGCTTTACATTTTCCGAAATGGCCCTCATACAAGCATTCATAGATTGCATCGAACAAGTGATATCTTCAATGGAAATAACAATGTTGGACACAAGGATTACAATGCGACTGATGCAAAAAGAAATTAAATTTCTAAGCAACGAATTCTTCCGCCGTCCATTGATAAATTGAGGTAAAAAAATGTGCGTTAGTTTTTTTTTGCTTTGCTTGTCACTTGTGTTGAGTTTCCGGCAAAAATTTTGATGACTCTTGCCATAAAGCATAGACTATTTTAGCGGGTTGAAGATGAACTCTAAACTGCCTGAAAGCAGTTCATATTACCAATGATCTTCAAGCGGCTGTTTTCCCCAGCGGTGGAGACTATCAAGATGAAGCCGGTTGACATTTGGTTCGGACGTTTCATTTTGTGAACACACCCCGGTGTCATTGTCCAAATTGGAACTGATCCACTTTTTGCGTGACTAGTCTACTTAGTTTCAACGACCGTCATTTACTTCGCTAGTTGTAACACGAGTTTTTGTCCTTTCGCAAGACAGCAATCAGCCGTAACTAAGTGTTCACGCAAATTGTGTGACTGGAAACACGATAAACACGGTTCCGAATTTCAACACAAGATGAAACACGTACAACCATTGGCTTTTTGATCAGTTGTTTCATTCCACTATATTACAAAATCGTCGACCTATAGTAAACTTTAGGCTTCATGTTTTCTGCCAAAGAATTGCCACACATATTTTGCTTTTTTGCTTACAGTAAGTTACAACTGTCCATCCGTTGGAACCAGACGATACCTAAGAAGGGTAATCCTCGGCAACTTTCAGTCTCACAGTGAAATTTTTTATCAAAACCGAAAGAAAATACACTTATTTCTTTCTAACAACAATAGTGTCTCACTACTGCTGATTTTATTGATCACAGTCCCGGTGCCTTTATCATTACCGTTTCTTGAACACATAACAAGTGTTTTTGAGCCACACAGAAACATATTCGTAAACCATTCAACCGAACTTCAAAGACTTCATCTTTAGCGGTCATAGAGAAGCTGCGATTTATTTCAAACTGAGTAGTTTGTTTCTTTCAAATCAGTAATAACTACTTCCTTTTTGCTCGTCTTCCTTTTTGCGCTCCGGCTAACCGATAGACATTTTTCAGGGTTTAGTGGAGCTTCAATATTCAGTACGCCGAATTTTAGAGATGTAACTTGAACAAAACTTCCAATCACACTGGGAATCCTCACACATTCTGCTCGATTTCCGAATAGAACTACAGGCGTGGCGAACCATCTGTTCAACTTAATATTCTCTCCAAATTTTCCATAGACATTTCGACTCTAAAGGGGAAGAGCCTATTTGTTGAATACACTGTTGATGATTTCCCCTTATCGTCGGTTTGAACTTGATGAATACGAAAATCCTAAGCAAAATAACGCGTATCTCTCCGATGCACAAAACGTAATGGTTAACCACGTTTCATTCATGAATGAATGTCCGCTGTATTTGGACCTGTTTCAGCTGATGCGCGCGAGATATGCACTGTACTATGTTGAACAAAATGAAAATATGCGTCAGTTATTATTGATTACCAGTTAGGGGATTCGATCTGTTTCTCGATGGAAGATTTTTAATATTCAAATCCTCAATTCGTACAATGTTGCCCAGACAATATTTTAAGTTAGAAAAGAGCAAAATTAACCGGGAATCTGTAATTCACGTAACTTTAAAAATGGGTACACGATCAAAAGAAATAGTTATTTGTTTACTATGAAACCCATTCAACATTTGGTTTCTCTTAACTAACGAAATGAATTGTGATAAAAATATCTAAAAATAAACTAGGGATCAAATGCAAAATAGATGGACCCGCGACTTTCCTTTTGGTTCGAGATTATAATTAAACAAACAAGAATCTTCAAGCAACGTTTACAACACAGCACCAATGCGACTCATCCGTAACATCTGTCTTTTTTTTTGTCAAAATGATGCGGTTCATTTGTTTCCTTCTTGTTTCTGGCTTTGTTTCGTTCGAATTGCGCCGCATTGCAACGACAATCACGAAGTTCCTGTTCATCTTGTTCAATACGAATACATTCGACAACGTATTAGGTAGTACAAAGTTACAAACAGGAGGGACAACAGAGGTAATGGTTTAAAAATAGTGACAATGACAATAATAGTGACAGTAATCGTCACGTGTTAAAAAGCAATGACATAATTTGTTAGAGTATGCAGAAACAAGGCAAACGTTGGCTAGCACATGGGCTTCCTGTTCGGCACTAGTGCCATGTATCCAAACCAAAATTCGTTCAGAATTTCAAGTGATCATTTTTTCGTAAAAATGTGTTGCCTAGTTTAAGTCAAATGAATCCGGGTAATTTTATCTCGGCGAAGTGCGACAATCACGTATCTATTCAAACGCCTCTACATTTCTAGATTACATTTAGCTTTGTCGTGACAGCTCTGTCTGTAACTCCGTTGCATGCAATAGATGCAAAAATTTTCACACCATGTTTCGAGTAAACACATGTGACGAGTAGCCAGAGTGAGTTCGCTCGACTAAAATATCCGAGAACTATTCTTTGCTCATCTATCAAGCGTTCAATGCCATAAATCGGCTATTGTTTTCCAGACTGCACTATCATTAGTTGCCTCGTGTAGAATGAAGGAGGTATCAGGGGAATTGGCTAAATATTTGCTCAAATTTGTACCCCATTCTTTTGGATTTTTAAAGACATGAAACAACAAACCGGATATTTTGGCCTAATCTAGTCTTCACAATCAAATAGTTAAGTCGCTAATACAGGCAACCGTGCAATTCAGAATTCCTTGATAAAATAGCCATGTGAACCTGAGTGAGGATTATTTCGAGAAATTAGAAATGTTTTGCACTGTCAGTGAGACGATTGCATGGGAATGTGAGACCATTAGGTTTCAGAATAATGTTCCGAAAATCCCCATATCCTCTCGCTACCACAGAAATGTAGACCTGATATTTATGAGGGCAGCAAAAATGTGCACTGCGTTGAGTTCTACTGATTTATTTCCAAGTTGTTGCCAAAACGAGATTTTATCAAATGCAGTGAAAGCAACTGCAGGATATCGATTGGTTTGGTCTGGAAATTAAAAAAGTTTCACTTTCACTTACCGGTCAAGCTTTCCGGTGCATTGGACAATTAGATGAGCAATCACAAGATTCGTTCCACGCGAATGCGGTCAAGAGGTGAATGTGCTCCAATTCAACTGCAAGAGATGTAATTTTCCCAAAAATGCTTGCTCATATAATATACTAACATACCTGTTTGAGACAAGAAAACTTTTGCTTTTCATTTTATTTTCAGCAGTATATTTTGCCTACAAAACTGCCCAGGAAACACACGACCGGTTTCCTGG
>LUCM01002690.1:107608-152985 GCA_008360955.1 Fasciolopsis buskii | reverse complement strand
AGTTGGCAAATCTGGTTCCACGAGCCATTTACAAATAGAACATTCGTTAGGTTTTTTAAGACTCCCCTGAAACCAAACGAGGGGGATAGTCGAATTACTGAAAGCAGGACAATTGCTGTTTGTCACTAGAACTTTGCTTTGTGTAACATCGGTTGTTTAATTATCCAGTTGGTATTCGAGAGCTATGCACATGGCAGCTCAGTGCTGGAACATCTGTCCGGTTTGCAAGATGTCATCAGTCCATTTTCGGCCAGCGAAATTAAGTTTCCGATTATTGTTACCTAAGCCATGTTTCGACCTCTTTACTGATTTAAGTGACTTGATAAGTCTAACTTAACTGGTATCACTAATCCAGGACTCCTCGATATATTTATTTAACATGATCTTTCATCTACAGTTGGCGAACTCTAGTCTGTCTGCTGGAATATTTCAACTTAACTCTGATAACTGATCATTGGCAATAACGAAACATCACGGTTTTCCGACTGACCTTCGGTTATGAGTTGTTCCACGTTTGTGATGTGTATACGAATTCACACCTAACTTATTTGCTGTCATTAATTAATAAATAACCTCCATGTTGTCGTGGTTGGTTGTCACTTCTTGTTTGACTTATGGCCCTTAATTCTTAGGACCGGATTACCCAAGTCTGCGGTTTGTACTTTTGTTACCATTGCGCTACACACAAGCTTCGGACTAGGCGGGATTTCAGCTTAAGAATCACTCGACACCGGAAGACTGTCTGCAATGGCGACTGTTATCTGCGTCTCATTTGACTTTTATAAATGGATGTACATACGGTCACATAAAGTAGTAGACATCTTGCTTATTACGTCTTTGTATCAGGAAAATGTGAATTAACGAAAATCATGCTCCATCAGCATCAAGTCCGGTTCGGACTGCGTCTACAGCATGTCGCGCTGCGTCAAAAAACAGCATGCGATCTCTTTAGAGTTTGTGAGAAAAGATAGCGAACCCAAGTGTGCATTGGAAGTCATTCGATACTGATCCGTAAATATTGATAATCACAGTGAATTGTCAAGAACTGGTAGTACATGATGAGCACTGGTAAAATAATTAAAAGTGATTGGAATCACCTGCAACATTCGTGTGTGATCACACTTGCCATTTTACTACATTCTTCCTGCTTCCTACTGTGAATGCCAGCGGACATTCGATCTCAGATTGAGACCAATGCACAAATGAATAAAATATGATCTTTGCGCACTTTGCATATGTTTGATAGAACCGCAAGGAAGGGAGCAAGAAACCCTTTTTCCGGATTCTGTTATCCAAAGACACGGTCAAATAAAAAGTGGAGCTGACGATTCCCATTAGAGACAACGGAGACCACAATACGGTGTACCTCGATTCGGTCATTTTTGTCCGAGTTTCACCACATTGCTCACAATGCTTCTCTGCACATTAGGACTAGGGCTGTCATGTCTGACTGTCATTAGTTGGCGCACTCAGTCATGACAAAAGATATTCCAACTCGTTTGTCCTATGTTGTTTTGTGAATTTGTGTTTCGTATACCGGTACAGGAGACATTAGTAAATGATCTAATTAGTAGGATTCTCATGGCGGGCAAAATTACCCGACATAAAAATAGGATCATTTAGGGAGCGGGAATTTACTCGAGTTCCAATCTGATCACTTCTGACGTACAAGCAAAGTCAACAAGTAAGCTCACCAATAAATATTGTCACAATTAAATAGCTACCGGAATCCGGGCGGTTTCCAAGCACGGTACCGGTTGCAATGAGATATCACGCGAAAATCCGTTCCAGTTGAACCTTAGATGTCGCGTTCAACTGGTAAAACTATTGGCATCTCAGACTAACATTGCGTACTATTCAAAATCGGCAAATTCGTCTATCACTAAAACATTTGAAGCTGTCGATGCAAAGTAAATGCCAATTCCAGTCCTGATTGTCAATGTGATCAAATCCCATAGCTTGACTCCATACGGACACATAGCAGTGTAACTTTGTCATCGATGAGTTAAAGCAAGGGTTTTGGAATATCTATAGGACAAATAAAAATTCAAGGTTCTATCAAACACTGGGGCCCCTTTATTCCGTTGAAGATTAGAAAATTTCGAGTGAATGTGGATCACAATTAAGGCCCCGAAAGAGACAAAACAAAGGACAACATCATCGTTTATCCCCAAGGTACCTACATTTCCGAAACCACTGGAGACAGGAAGTACACGCGTCTGTAGATCGAACTTATCGGCTGCTAATTAAATTACAAAAATTGTTGGCCCCGCCGAACAGAAGAATTTACTATGAAAACACCTAAATTGGTCTTTTACTCCAACCTCGTTCGGAACGAGACCAAGGCAGTTAATGAGTTATTACCACTAACCCAATGCACAGAAGCAACTTGAATAGACTACCGGTTCACGATAACCTCAAGAATAACTGATGTGCAGTCCAGCCTCCTTTCTAGCAACTAGTTGTCTGCTCTTCCCGGCCATTTGAACACCCAAATGCCATCATCCCTCTGGATTGAATCAATCACTTTGGATGAACATTAAAACGGTCCTGTTTGCATTCTTGAGCCAACCAATTTTTTGCTGCGCTATCCAAATTGAGGAACAGTCTACGTTTAGGTATGCAAGCAGCTAACCATTTTGAGAATTTGCTGGACCACAATCTCGGAAGATGAAGTTTCGAACTTTCTTCTGCAATGTGAATCCAGACGATCGATGATAACTTCGGAAATCCCCGTAGAAGTCCCGAGAAAGAAAACTTGTGTACAGGTGAGATTAGGGGACAGATAATGGCTTTTTATTGATGTTTCACCATTTATCCGGAAAATCCACTTTGTGAATTGTTACCCAAAGTGGGGAAATTTTCGGTCAACCATACAGACGCCTTATCAAGAACGATATGTTAACAGCAGTTGAAAAATTATTTGCGTATCTCACTAGTGCCGGTCACGAAAGCATTTTAGCCAATTTGTTTCAAAAAAATATGCAGATAACAAATCCGAAAGTCTCAAATCATGCAATGTGAATCAGTTTAACAAATCTTGAAATGTACCCGTTCGGTGTTCGATGCATGACAGCCGCGTTGCTGATCGATCCGAAGTGTGGTGTATTTTATAGTAAAGCTTATTAATGGTCTCATAATGATTTCTGTGTAGACGCAATAGTGTGACGTAAGTTACCAAATGTGAAGGAGACCACGTCTTTATGAATGATGTTCATATGGCTGAGCACAGGCGACAACAGACTGATTTGTAGGACAGACTGACCGCCGTTTGGTGGCGCAACGTGAACTGGGCCAAGAGGATTTTGTGCTGTGTTGTACAGAGACTGTATAACAGTCCAGCTTACCAGGAAATGAATGAGTGGAACGGGACAGTTTCAGACGATACAAACCACTGGTGTTTTACTCTGGATGGTTTCATTCCATTCGGTCTTCTTTATTGGCCATTTGGATAACTGATTCACATCTAAGAAGTTCAAATCCGAGCAAACGAAAGTGAACAGCTACAGAAAAAGGTTAAACTTAATAGAGATACATTCAGTCAATTCCTTATTGTCTGTTCATTTCCTGTTCTGGCTACCTGATCAAAAACACTGCCTTTATAGTTCACTTAAGCTTACTATAAGTAAATGTGTTTAATTTTATCTACCCTGACTCCTTGTTTGGATCCTGTTGAGCAACATGCTGAATTCCAAGGACACGGCCAATAGAGAATCTACTTCGAGTGACCGATTCATTATTGAGTGTAATTCCGGGCATTGCCCTAGGGGTTCATCAACTAGATGTGACCCTTTGCGGAGTCACACAGAAGATTGGATGGCTCGAATCAAAACACTTCAAAGCAAACATTTGGTGTGTGACAGGTCAATAGTGATTTTGCCGAGCTAATTGGTAGTTGCGCCGTGAAGTTTATTTGTGCTAAGATTGTTTTGCCTCAACTCCTCTAGAAGATGATTCCATCTGATTCGGTCAACAAAATTTAAACACAAGGAACACATTCTCCAAAAGCCTCACCGTGCAAGGTGTGTTCAGCTTATGCTAAGATGAACGAATTTTACCTGTTTCCAATTCTTTTGGTTTGGTCACCTAAGAGTTGGACAGATAGGCTCTATAAATTTAGGTGGCTTTTCCTATTTTATCAAGTAACAACCACTGACACCATCTAGGAAATTTTCCCTTTTCCTTGTAAGGTTTTTCAACGTTATCGGTGAGAGTTTTCCCGTGAAAACTAGATCTGAAATGTAACAAGAATGTTGTTCCTTTATAAAAATACCAGTGCTGGCTTGTAACCATGGCCACCGAGGTGAATCTCGAAAACGGACCATTTTTCAAACTGTAAGATTCCTCTATTGTTTTATGTAGTCGATGCTAACGTTTTCAAACTTGGAATAAATCACGTGGCACGTTGTTTACGGTAATCTTTCTTCTGTACCTAGACGCTATTCTGGTAACCAGCAAATTAAGGAGACAATTCAGAGTCTTATGCTGCAGCTGGGTGGGCTAATTCAAAGGTAAAAATATTAGATTCATAAAATTTCCATCAATCTGGAGACCTCAGGATAGGAACATCCACGTGAAAATGCACTGACAATGTGCGATGGTACCATTCAGGATGTTTCAGTTGAGGTAGCCTAGTGATCAAGTACCTTGAGAGAGCCAAAATTATCCGACAGAAAGGGAGAGATTTATGCACGGAAATTGCAATGCCTTACAAATTGGGGATCAGCGGGACTTGAAGTGACCACTCCACAGAGTACGTGGACACAGCTTTGCTTTTCGTGAAGATTAATCGTTATTCAAATACAAGCGACAGGTTGGTTTAACTACTTTCCCAACTGACAATTTTTGTAATGCGCACGCACTGTTGTAATAATATTCAACACTTTTGCAGAAATAGATCAAACTTTCTGCAATTTTCATGCCTGTGACTGAAAATGCTCAGACAATCCGCATGTTTACTTTTATTTGTTAGCAAACTTTATCGAGTGGTGACATCACCGGGCTCGGTACACATGTTTTTGTGACAGTGTTTTCCGCCAAGCGAACGGTTACCCATTTGTCATCGAAATATTTTCGTTCATCCCTTCTTCGTCGGAATATGAGGGCAGTAACGTATCCGAAATTGCCCAAGACAGATGTGAGTCGAGTAAATGAACAGCTACAGAGCTAGCGGTTTCTCGCCGGTTTTAAAATAATTATCACTCAAAAATTCAACCTTCCCTAACCAAACACTAAGAGGAAAAACAATCTACTTTTAGAAGGAAACCAACGGTTGTTTAGAATGTCATTTTCCATTTGAACACGACGACTGGTTTGGGATTAATTCGAGCAGGGTTAGCCGCGATCGAACTAAGCTTGATTTGTGTCAGGCATGCTGACCTTGAAAATTAACCAATCAACAGACACCGTGGTTTCTGAACTTGGATTTTGTGGTCTCGGAACTGCTCTCGTTAGTTTGTTTACCTCTTCGGTTTTCAACCCTCAAGAAGCGGCGACTCAATTCGAGAAGTACAACAATTTTGTTTGGAAGACGCAAAATAGTTAGTAACATTGTCACTGTTATCGTCGTCGAGCTAATTATTAGTTTCTAATCCGAAAGCTAACAGATTGTTTTTCGTTCACTCATTAAACCACAGGAGCTGGGTCACCACTCGTGGCCTAATGCAAATTAGTTACTCATTAACCCATATATTCTAACTGTTTTGGTTTGCGATTACCTTGGACTATTTTTCTTCGAATGAATGGACGGTTAGTTTCTTTGATTGTTTTCCGTACAATTTACTCTATGTAGATTATTCCGTTTATCGTTAGTGATATTGTTGTCAGACACCTTTTCAAAGGTTCCTGTCGTGAGCTGAGAAGAAGCAGAATTGCTTTCTGTCCGCTCTTCGATTGCGTGAATCGAATCAAAAAGTACCGAATTTCTCCCTTGTACATCGCAAGTAAACTGGAATATACGTGCCGTTTGTGCTCTAATTCAGCCAGGATTTCTCATCTCTAGACTTATAGAAAACACCAAAACGTAGGGTTTTTTGTCGTTTATCACCACAATTGAGCTATCTAATTTAATCGGTTTGCCAAACTATCTTAAACCAAATGGAGTCATTGTCGCACATCGTCAGATATGAGTTGTTGTATGTCAGCCTTCGGCTAGCCTACAGGAACGAGTGTTTCTGCAAGATAAGTTTGTTTGTTTCCAGTATGTGATTACGACAGGCTGGGGGCGAGTAAATCCATCGCTTTCATACCACAAACATTGCTGTTCACCTTTGGCCGTGTATTTCTATGTCGCATGGGAGCCTTTTTTTAGCCATCTAGGTGAACGGATTAACTCATGACTATCTGTCATCTCACAGCCTCAAAATATCCCAATCTTAAAAGGAATACAGCCATTCTGTCATTTAGTATTATGCCTAAAATGCATAGCTTCATATGAAACTGGGTAGCACTGTAAATGATGTTATGCTCAGTGTGTCGTTCATATGATATCATTATCACGGGACACAATATCTAACAAGCAAATCCACTCCCGTTTTATATATATATATATATATTCGACTATGCGATCAACTGATCGTGGTCCTGTTTCGGGTGACACATTCAGCGAAATCGCATAGAAACTTACTGAAATACTTCGGTTCTCAGACTTTAAACTCGAAGACCACCGGATACCCGTCAGATGTCTTTGTGAAATGAGTAATGCTCAATAATTTGCATTCCACGAATAAAAGTGATAACTGTTGAAACTGATCAAGTAGAATTTCCCCGCGGAAATTCCTCATGATGTATTTACAGAGTTCGAATCCGAGCAACCACTGTTTCGATAACGTTTTGAAAACAGGATTGCAAACAAATTTATTTAATAAAAATTTATTCGGTTTCTATAGCATGTTACCTTTTTTCGTATTCTACACACGGTGGCTATTTAACTATTACAAAATGAATGATGGAAAAAGACTGCAAATTGCTTCACTCGTAATGTGTCATCATGCAAGGGAGTTTGCAGCCAATTTGGAAGAAACCCAAAACATTGAGCCTCGAATTTCAAGTAACGTTAAATGAAAGTGGTTTTAAAGAGTTTCATTACAGTATGAGGGTCTTGCACAATGTTTGATTTCCAACGGACTGGATGAAACAGAGTCAGCTTATTTCTTTTGTTCGCTTGATTAAACGGATTTAATTCATCGATAGCAAAACAAATCTACATAGATCGAATAATTCACCTTCGGGTGTCAACTTCCATCTGTTCACTGGAAATCATGGGAGCATTGTACAGCTGTTATATTCCCATTAAGAAAAGTCAACAGCGCTTATCCTTAGCACAGAAACTGCGATGCAAACCAGGAAGGAATGAGTGTGAATCAAACGCTTTAGCCTTTACCGTAGCTGGTGTCATTCTCAACGGTTTATCGAACAGAATCTTTGTATGACATATGAAGTCTGTATTTGTCCTTAGATTTTGCAAGTCCTATAGGTCGAATGCACCGGATAAAGGTATCCCAAGAGAGAACAAACATATTCGTAGAGAGCAAAGATGTTACAAGCAACCTTGCGTAATTTCGCCACTTGCTCGTGTGTGTTAGTAGGAGATTTGCGTGGCAAAGCAAACTTCCCACTACTCGAAACTGTATATTAAAATAGATGAAGTCCTGTTGGAACGATCTGACTATTCGAGATATTCTATACCGGATGAATACTGTTTGTCTATTTTTGATTTGCTCTGACACAGAAGGCTTCATTTTTTGAATAGTGTTTCATTTCATGTCATAACTGGAAAAAGTTGGACAATACGCCTACTTTTCTGTTGCACCGTAACAATCTACGCGGTCACTGGTTGCACTTAAAACAAGTCTGCTGATTTTGCTATCGATGACCTAGCTCGAGATAGTGCGACATAAACAAGGCAAAACTTAGGACATTTAATATCAAATGGTTTCGGTGGACAAAATGATCTAGCCTTATTACACTTAGTGAATGTACGTTGTTTCATTCAGGAAGGATATTCGTTCAGAAACGATATATTGTTCTGTCTAATGTGAATATTCTTACCTGACGAGAGAGAAGTCGCTACTAGCCATTAACCGTAGGCGGTATTTGGATTATCTCAGTCAACATTTTTCTAGACAGTCCAGTCAATCGCGAACAATTTTCCGACCTACTCACACGTTTTCTTCGTGTAAAAAATAACACATTGATGTAGTTTTGTGGTGAATTATTCTTTGCATGACAAACTTCGACGGATTGCTTTGTCATATATATGGATGACAGACTTGTAACGGCGCAACCATTTACACAAATCCGAATGTGTTCTACCTACAAGCAGGTCTATGAGCCTTGTGGATCTCATCACACTGGTTAGATGTTGGACCGAAAAAGACTTCTCTTACGCATACGCAGACGTACATATAAGCCAGTTCATATGTGATAAGTGTAACGAAGCTGACCTTATTTCTCTCAGACTAGCTGAACCCCGGGGTGTAGTACAGACGTTCAATTTCGGTTCATTTTCAGTTAGGTTGATTACATAAGATGGCAACATTGATGGTCAGACTTGCCAGCCCGTAGAATAAAGTAACGTCTTCTTTCGGTTAGTCCTCTTTCTTTCGCACACATGTAAATACACATATGCAAAACTCGTCAACATGTTTTATCTTTCGAGCTGCCTTACCAAATCCCTATTCTGATGAACTGAAAGCACTCCAATTTGGTTCACATAGCTTTCTGAGGAATAGGTGAGCAATGTGTTTACAGTTTACAGAAGACGGATGTCTTGACTCTTGCGAGTTATTCTGACAACTGAAGTAAAGCACAAGAAAACAGCTTCACAGTTTACTGCTAAACGTACATAACGTCTGGCCTCATAGGTCACCGAAGTATGCCGGTAGCCCTGTAAAGATGGTCTGAGAAAGCAAAACTCTGTTAAGTCGGAAACAAGCAGAGGAATAAGAATGACTTTGAGCGTTACTTTTCCAAAAAACGTTCCCTAAAAATAATGGAGTGCAGACTTATCAACAAAAGAAGACCCGACGGAAATTTTGAATTGTCGTGCAAATTAGTGTTGAAATTTTGGCAGGCTAGAGTTTTCAATTGTTACATAGAGATGATTTTACGGAAGCTTACCAGCTAAAACCCAGCCAAGCGGATAAAATTCTGTTGTCGATTTTTAGAACGCACTAATAATTGTTCAGTACATTGTGCAGACGGAAAGAAATTTGGAACGATCTGTTAGTGGTCAGTCTCCACTAAAATCTATAACAGTGTCACGTGGAAGGAATATGACATTTCTGTGGAAACGTAGTTTCCAAGCCTAATGAGCTCATCGATGGTAACCAGAGCTCTATTTGGTTTCAGCAGAACTGTGTGTCAACCGTCCCGGGAAGCAGACCTACCCCTTCTTAGCCTTTTCCCTTATATCCATTCGACCTCATTCTCTAGGACCATCTGCATGATGATGCCTTAAACAACGGGCAGATTATTTATTTCAGAAAAGGTGCAAAATTCACCGAAGGCAATACTTAAGGAGTGCAAGAATATTGATTGAAAAGGATATCACTATCCAAACCGGTCGACGATGGTCGATTCGAACAGCACGCACAACTAAATGCGGATTCATTGTTCTTCACTGTCGTTTCTCCTACTTATTTCCAAACTAGTGAATGTGATTTTCACATATCAGCTAGTTTAGTTTGGTTCTTCCCCTGATGAACTCGGCAATATTAAGACAGTAATGCTCGATTAAGTTTGATTTGCCTTTTGCTGGCATGCAAATATATATACATGTGTATGTTAATGAACAACTATCAGCAGCTTGTCCATTCACGAACTGGCCTAGAGAGTTTACATGCAGACCATATTCATGGGTACTCATATGAGGGACACTCAATCCCTAAGTGTTTTGCGACAGTAAGTAGCGACGGGGAACCTGTTATGTTGAGAACACTAAGCTTGAAGTGCTTGCGTGCAAATGCTTCTCTTACAGACTTAACTGGATTGTTACTGCGGTCAGCGGTATGAATACAAAATGTTTTAGACTTGTGAATGAGTAACCTGCTTATCGGGCATCGAGTTCCTTCTCACTGAAATCACAGTGTCCAAAAGAACTAAGCAATCAAGGCGGTATGTTTGTCCTGAGCCAGACCTTTAATGGTTGCTCCCTTTACGATTAAATTGCTGGGACGTTTTCGTCTATCCAACTTCCTGTACCGAATTGTTTGTGAACAAATAAAAAGACCCAGTTGATTCGCTTTGGGGATTTACTGGTTGCTAAATTTCATCTACAGGGTCTCCTCACTGACATACAATCAAGGAAGAGTTCTTGAAAACAATAATGGATGAATAATTTCGCGAAACCTTTTTCAAAGTTCTTCTTAACAGATTTACTGCGACAGCATCAGTTTGTGGCTTGCAGCGTTAAGACCATTTTCCCGTTTGTGCCCAACGTTGAACAGCCTTTAAACAATCGGAATTTGAGTCTAGAAGCAACTAGAATAAAACGGCCCAAATGATAAGGGTTTGGTGCGTGTGGTTTTTTTGACATTCCGTTGTCGAATGCGTGAACCAAATTTTGCGGGTGGACGAACGGCAGTCGTGAAGTCAGCAGCTGGACATCTCACATTTTGTTTGTATTTCTCACAAGGTGACAGAAAAAAAGCGAATAACTCCTGGAGTTCCACCAAATAGGGTATAATGATTTTCAAAATAAATATGTCCAAAAACTTATTCACAGCATATTCAATTTTGTGAGGTAGAAAAAGAGTAAGCCTCACTACGGTGTTTACAACCTGTGATTAACTGTCTTTGAAAATATGATCACCGTATCTTCCATTTTCCCAACACACTCGAAATGTGTCCACAAAACTATCCGAATCTAAGGCGGGGTTCGATTCCGAATAACGAAGCGCAGATCATCCTGAGATGTAACTGGTTTTCCTTTCGTGGATGTGAACTGCCCACAACATGGGATCTGATGGTTAATTAAACCGACCATTCTCCGGTCGTTATTTTAGGCTATCCTTAATTCGATTGCCAATTCATTTTGCTTTCAGTTACGATCTCAGAAACCGTGTGGACATGACTGCCAAAATGGTGGTCGAAACGTTTACACTGAGAAAGACAATGAAGCAGGCCTCATCAAACTGGCCCCGAACAAACAAAAGTGTCAGAAGGGCTAGATGCCGAAATCGAGCCAATTGATAACTGGTTGCTTGGTGAAGCTCCGGGCATAAATGTTCCTCACAGTGAGTTTTGGTGAAGCTCTGTCATTCGGAATTTGTCAAAAATGGTTTGATGATGCCTTGCAGTTCGGATTTTGAAATGCTTGATGATACGGTGGTTTTTCAAGCGATGAATTACGATTAAGAATTGCAGCCAGACACAGACGCACTCAATAGCTTTCCTCAACGCGGATCCCTCACATGGGCGGTGATGTACCTCCATGGGAATCAAAATGCAGCGAAAGCACCGGAGCCGAAAGGGCACGAGCGTATTAGCAAGAAATGTATTTATGAGCAGCCTTAATAAATTGTGAAATGAGTATTCTGATGGATTGCTGCCTATATCAGCGTTTTAAAACAGTCACATTTTCTCATCTGCTGTGGATATCTTTTCTACGAGAAACAGATAAAAAATTACTGGATGAAAGACAATCTTAGGAGATTGGAAGTTCAAAGAAATTCACTTAACTTTGGTGATTTCGGAAGTACTTTGCGCTGCGCAATAACCAACAAAAAGCTCAACACTCACAACTACAAAACAAGAGTATCCGTTGCGAGATCTTAACACTTCCTTTATTCCCGAAACGTATTTATGTTTTCTGATTGAACGAAATAAGAATATTCTGTGCTGTAATCTCCAACCAATAGTTAATTGTGAACTAGTCACGGAGGTGTCTACTCAAAACCGGCACGATCCAAGCCAAATCTAGATATACCCGTTATTCTAGCGGCGATTGTACGCTTTTCCTAGATACGCCAATCAAATCCCCAAGCGACTGGGACACAGAGCACGCAGAATCTCAGCCGAATTGTTCGAATACAATTGGACAGAAATTGTGGTGAGAATGTCGGACGCGAGTAAATTCAAGAGTATATAGACAAGAGGGAGAAGGAGTAGCACATACACAACACGATAGCCTTTTGCAAAAATGCGGTAAGTGAATGTATTTTTACACATTTCAGTGAAAATATTAGACTGGTTTCTTTTTTTTCAAGCTTACTATCAGTAACAAATTTAGAGAGGCCATAAGCCACCAAAGTGCTTTTCTAAAATTGGTACTTCCTCGAAAAACGAGTTCTGTCATAAATTTTCGCACCGCTGTTACGAAATTTAATTTCCCTGGGAAATGTCCCAAAATGCATCGAAAACATTGAATAAACTTCACGGTTTCCGTTTCTGTGCGCCTTAGAAACCACTATCCTCCATAAACTTAGAGATGAATCCTATGTAGATCACGTGACTAGTTCTTTCCTCGTCCCCATCCATGTCAGCAATACAACTTGCTGCCTAACTTAATCCTGAAAAGTATATATAATTCTAGTATCACCATTTTATTTGGTAGAAGCCTTCAATGGTTATAGTCTCCATTTGAGAACGAATGAATAATTTGCCAATTTTACTGACAGAAAGGTACAACTTTGTTATTTATGAAAATTTACGAGAATAGTCGATCATTTAATATCAAGGTGTCATTTATGCGACGAAATTAGAACCGACTTGAGCTCTAATACATTAACTCGGACATTTCAGCAGGGTAGATATTTTATTAGGTGATTTTTATATATTATTATTAACTGCACCCTTAAGATCCTAGTAGAATACTAGGTAAATAAAAGCTAGAAAGATGAACACCTTTACTAAAGAACCCAAATTTTGTTTAGGCTTGGTAAAACAGTGCTTTCTCGATTTTGGAACCGTTGCATCATCATGTAACCGATCAAGGTTCACCAGCAGCTTTTAGGATTAGTGGCGTTCATGGCAAGGTAAGGACGTTTTGCCCAGAACAAACTAACTAGCAGATTTCAACTGTTCTCAAGCGAGTCGATTCCTCACTATACCCTGTCCAATATTGGTCCTAATCATGTCATGGAATGCCTTGGGACGTGGTTTACAAAAAGCCACGTTACTCCGGAGCTAGCGTGATCAGAATACATGATCTTCATTTGTAATACAAGGAAAAAGATTCTGATGGGAAATAGAAGGGATGAATTGCAAAACTTCTGCATCAAATGTGGGGTAATCAGTCCTTCGCTGACTTTTGACCGAGACTGAAAACAGCTTGATTCTTACATTTGAGTATTCAGATTCAAACGACTCACATTAAGCGGTAGCGTTTTTTGTTGTAATTTTGATTAGTTATTCGAAAATTCCCAGTCAGCGCATTGAGAAAACACAAGATGACGAATAAACTGGTTTTCTGTTATTCCTTCCCATATTATTATACCATAATATATTAGTAAAATCAGAAGCGTGTATTAGTACCAAACAAATATGGATAAGATAGGGATTGATGATGTTTTCGAAAATGTTTGAACGCGCTGTGCCAAATAGCGTATAGTCTAGGGTTTGCAGTAAGGTGGGCGGTCGTCCATAGAAATTGAAGGGAAACCACGAATTGTTTTGGGGCAAATACGAATCGCGACAGCTTCCATGGTGCTCAAGACGGACGACACTTAACCAACCGAGACTGTTGATTCCGGATTTTATACAAGTCACGAAAACGTGCGTCACATTCGCAGCTTGGTTAATCCGCGCTGCGCTTTTCAGTCATTTAATTGGTCGACTCACGTAATACCACCAGTTCCTTTTACAACCATATTTTTATTTGACGAATTCAATCCTTTAAACATTTTCTTTCAATTGTATTGTGATGGAATGAATGGCTTGAGTACGAGTCAGAGAAACGAGCAGTCGCACTAATTTGGGGTGCCCCAATCACGTTGAGTGCACGCATTTTGTCTCTTTGGCAGAGGTCATTTTACATTTCCAGCTTTCTGATTCTATGGGCTTTGTAAAAATGCAAAACCGCTAAAGGAATTTTGACAAAGAACAAATGTCTGTCGTAACATGGCACTAAAGCACTCTAATGTAATCAGAATTTTTTAATGGCGATTGAATATGAACAATTTTGTGAGATATAATTTTCTTTCGAAATTGTGCATGGTTATGCTGGTGAGTGACAAAAACGGGCAATCTGGTAATTTGTGAAGTTCAAAAGTAAACTGTCTAATCCCTCGGTGAAAGATAATGTGCCAATGGGAACAATTTTACTTACGCGAGATAGTGTTTGCTTGCCGAAATCGTACGAGTGATTTGAGGAAGGGATTGAGCAACATAATGTCTATTCGTCCTCATAATCATCGTGTTAGTTTAACGTTTGGTTAGCAGATAAATTTAAGTGTATTCAAGCAAGCACAAAGCCCTACACTCGAAACATCGTTCTCCATCTGTTTCTCACAAAGTCCACAATATGTGTGGGGTGTAACTCCGATAAAGATAAGATGTGATTGTCGAATCAAATCGCAAGTCAAAAGGATTCACCGAGTGTGGGATTTTCAAGGTTCACAGTCAGGATTAGTCCAAGACAAATGCTACGTGCCAAATGAAAATCACTACTGATTAGTGTTTACCAGTACATCGATGCACTTATCCATTGTTATTCAATATTCATTTTACTTGATACTAGTTGATTAGTAGGAAATGCAAAGAGCATAATGCTGAACTGAACCTTGATCAGTAACACGTTGTTTATGCCTGGTCTGCAGTAACTTTCATTGCTTTACGCCTAAGAAATGGAACTGAAAATGATTATTCTGCGGCACCTCTCGGGTCGATTGGAACCTCCTTGCTGGGCGGATGGATGAAGGAAAGTTCTCGAGTTTAAACAGAGCGTTCCGTAAATGGTGCGCTCATAGAAAGAGATAAAAATAGATTCAAATAATAGGTGGTGCTATTAAATTGGAAATTTATACTTCTTCATTCTAAACAACCAAAGGTTACCCAAATCACGGATGCATTTACGACGAGTAATTAGGCAAGAATTTCGGTGCAAAACTTTGTAGAAAAATCTTTGTCAATTCGAAAAATTCCTTGTGCAAACTTCCAACTTTCTTGACGCCAAGCAGCGAGAGAAAAACAGAGAAATTGATGACGAAGGATATGGTGAAAGACATTCCACTTTATCGTTCTGAATTGGACATAAAGTACAACTGTTGTGAATCCCAATGACGTAGTTTTCAACTCAGTATCACAATCCAGCAATCTATTGAATGAGGTGGACTAGATGTAAGTTTGCTCAGGTTGTGATGCAATAAACTGAAATAACAGTTGACGCTTCCTTAATAATAACAACAGGAAGTGGTTGAAAATGAGTAGGCCAGCTTTTCTAACTAGTTTATTTCTCCCACGCAACCTTTTTTTAATGCTTCTACCTCAAATGTCTTATTTTTATCGGTAGAAGCGAGCTTGCATACTCGGTTGTTTACAATCAAACCAAACTAGTTAAGTGAAACATTCATGGCAAGTGAGAAAAATGACTCGAGAGTTGCGTTGCAACGGTTCTATTTGTTGCATATTGATGCCACACATCATCCAACTGGCAGCAGTGTTTTTATAGTGGAGAAGGATTTCAGGCACGGGCTTAGGTTGGTCCTCACCTGTAAATCTGCCTGGTTATAGAACATATGCTAATTAGGCACAAATAGCGAGGATTATACCAACACTGACAAACATGCCCTAAATATAAGAACGTTTCACAATCTTAAAATCCGCGCATTTAATCCAAAAAATATAACCGGTTATTATCAAAAAAACGGCGGAAAGGAAAACCTTATCCAATATAGGTTTGTAGGTGCCCACAATTTTACAATTATAGATAGTCGAAAGCATGGTCGAATGGCAATCGTTAAATGAGGCCGCTAATAACGTGAGCATGGACCGTATCCGAGACAAATTGTAGTCCAAAAGTAAATCTCACTAAGTGGAACCTCCCGAAATGCACAGACCTAGTCCACAAATGACAACGATTAGCAGGGCTAATATTGTCTTAAATATACTCACGTAGCAGTCAGGCAAAGCGGTTTGCAACTGGCTTGGTTTTACAGAAATTATGGGGAAAACGATTAATTTTTGTACTGTTAAATTCAGCTGTTTTTTCAATCCGAAAGCGGTAATAAACAAAAATGAATGAAGAAGAAATCAAAATGAATCCATATTTTATTAATTTTAGTATTCATGCAACCGGACGGTACTAATTTCTTTGGTAAATTTGAGACTGAGCAAGGTTGCTTTGCGATTTGATCATTAGATTCGCCCAAGGCGTACGCTTCACTTCGGAGTGTACAAACCCAGGGAAGTAATCTGATAGATCTAGGTGCGAATTCATTCGATGCTGAAATCACTGTTTATATAAAAGCTTGTTAGGGACCATAAATCGCGGGTGTTTCTCTTGCCTCAAACCGAGAGCGAATGATTGTGAGTGGAAAGTCTGAGCCAACACTCCAGTCATTGCATTCCTATCCTCCTGTTGAAATTCGTTTTTAAAGTAGGACCACAAGATCACGGTACTGCGACGATTTAGAGCGTGAGCTAGTCTAATTCAGGTCTTCAACTCCAGAAGAATTATGGTTAATGTAAACTCAGTAGTGTCTGGCCAATTTCTCAGAAGGTTAACCCACAAGCACTGGCAATCTCCGATTCCCTTCTAACGGGTTATTTATCAGTATTCGTTATAAGATGCGCAAAATAATATTTCAGGCAAATATGTAAAAATGATATAGCTCACCGGTGCAGTATAGATGCTGAACATAAGTGATAGTATTCCAGGTGTGCTCCGCAAAATTCTTGTTCTCTGAGCAGAATAAATATACCTACGTGGTTTTGTGTCCCCAAAATGCAGCGAGAATTAAACGGCCAGTGTAACCGGATTAAAATAAATAGAAAAGACAGTAACGCTTGTAAATTCTGCTTTCCACTTTGACGTGAAACAGTTCATTGTTGCTAACCAAAATGTGCCTCGAGTTTGGTGTGTTTGCTTTCATTTCCTGCCGAACCGGGAACGAACATAGATGACATGGATCTGGCCGCCGGAAAACAAGGAACTGAGTAAACAGAAAATCTGCACACGGATGTTTTGTATCGGATGAACTGCGATTTGTGTGACAATACCAAAATGACAGAAATGTATTAAATAGTATTTGGATCTAATAAGCAACTCAAACTTGGATAATATAATTCTTTTGCAAACCCATGGATCAAAACAACAAATTTGTCTGTTATGGTGAACACCACACGTCAGTGGTGGTTTAATGACAGTGCAAAATCACTCGAAAAGCGTCGCTTTTTATAGAATTCCCATTCTAGAATGAATTTCCAATTTCTAGACGTGAGACGAAGAAAAAACATGTTGTTATCGCACTTATACTTTTATCCCTAAGAAAATCAACAAAGCTCGCAAAATTACTGTTCGTTTTATTCCAATAATGATTTCCATGATACCAACGCATTTTGTGCTTTACGAGACACACGGGGCAATTTATCACGTCGTATTCCATCGATCTTCGCAAATTTGGTTTTCTACAATTACTCAAAAGATTTAGCGTGAATTATTTTACAAATTTCAAGTCAGACCAATTATTTGTTTTGCTTGTTCCGACTTGGATACCCACTGACAGAAATATAGTCTCCTAATGATACAATAGTAAACTACTCGGCAAGCAGGAATGAACACGAAGATATTTAACAAGTTCAGTTTTTTAATTCGTTGAAAACTATTTGTGTGAACACCCAGCAAACAATACTAAACGTTTTGTGGTATGTGTTGTGTATGCACATGTAGGACGGAGTTCCCCCCGAAGCACACGACAGGTATCGCAGTTAGTGCCAATTATTAGATACGTGCCCCGAGAGCTTTTCATCCTCATACGGGTGCACCTCCTCCATTGGTTTGTAATGAGACCTTGGTTAAATTTATATTAGCTTTTATTAATGTTGCGTCCAGTTATCAACCGCACGGAGCGTTGCTCAAAGTTTCCCATGGATCAGGCGGAGTTAAACTATGGCAAGTAAAAAGCGCAATATGCCTTCGGGATAATTTTTTCCTTCTCTTTTCATACACAAGGCAAACTAGCGGTAATACATTTCTAGATGCATTTTTATTCCGAAATTAACGTGGTTTGTTATTCTGAGCACAGACCGAAGCTGGTGAAATGTCATTGAATGCGAAAGATTTGAACTTACAAACCCCTCTGTCGATGTTCCGATGATAACAAATTAACCGAAACCATTCAAAAAAACCCAAGGGTTTTACGATGCTATCCAGTTGGCTGAAACTAGCAAGCAGTGGTTCTGTTTCATGTCAGACTAGTTCAGTGTGAGCCGTACACTGTATTAGAAATAAGAGAAACATTAATACATGTGTGCAGCTAGACACATTTTTGGTCATGTCCTAGTAACGTATCTATAGGCCGGGTGAGATGTGGCTTAGCCAAGAAACATGAACGAGCAAAGAAGACACGCAAGCACTGAACTCGCGAATGTTTGTAATTGTGAGTTCGGCCCACACTTTGTTATGGTTCCCTGCAGCGCGGAACGGTTAACTCAGACAAAATGGCTGAAACATAAGGTAGCGTTATTTCACGAATTTAAGTTTCGTTTCTGCGGCCTCCAGAAATTGTGAAGTCAGAACTAAAAAATGCCCGGCAGGTTATTTATTGTACGTGTTCCTGTGACTGTTTAAAATCAAAGATCGCGCTGTTTTTGTGGCTCTTTTTGAAGTCACAGACAAACGTTAGCTATACGCACCGATAAATCTGACAACCAGGCTTGAAAAATTCATCACTTTAAGAATTATGCTTCAACATCTCTTTTCGCATGAATTCCTTACCATATTTTTGGGTTATGCACAGATAGCAATGTTGGTGGACTTTGAAACCAAGCATGAATGTAACCCCTGCTTCAGAGCTTCTCGTTCCATGTTAGTCTGTCTACAACTTTATGCTGATAGGTTTCAATAAAACGCTAAAAGATGCATCCACAAGAATAACTTGTCAAAGACATTTTAACAAATAATATACAAAAAAATATGGGAATGTTTCCAAATCGCTTTTGCGTTCAAAGTTTCCTTCACTCTGTTGGTCGGACGGGAACCGAATCCGATTGTCGTTGGACATACGATATGTACTGAGAATATCTCAGCATATCTACGGCTTTATAAGGGAAACAATAAAACAGATACAATAAAAATGATTTATTGGCCCATATAGGGTGTTACTCATTTTTACCTTTATATGTTTATTGTTCACATTTATCTTGGCAGAAAAGTTTCTCGTTTTCTTTCTCACCTTACAGCAACTCCATCTTGCTTGTGGTCAGTGTGTTAACAACCTTGTCAGTCACCGTACCTACCGCAGACGCCATGATTAATCCTACGATCGAAAAGTTTGAAGATGCCATCGGATCATGTTCAGATGAAATCCTGACTCTCGGTGGCAATCGAAGAGACTGTGTACGTTGCGTCAACGATCTGTTCAGTGAATGTTTGAAGTTCTGCGTCAGTTCGGCGTTTGCTTGCCGAAACGCATGCGTCAGTGCTCGAACATACGGCAAGTTCTCATGCAAGGCCAATTTGGAATGAAGGAAGTTTTAATCGCAAACCCCACTTCCAAAAACACAAATATGATTATACCATGAACTTTGTTGGATTCTTGCATCGCTTGTTCAATACACGGATGTGCATGTGTAGGTACTTCATTTTCTCATTCTGATTCCAACTAGGAGGTCATTAAAACGAATTCACTGTTACGCAGTTAGAGTATTTCTAAGTCAATTTAAGGAAGTCGAGGCAAGCTTCTGTCCCACTTTCAGAGTAAGGAAACATTTTGTTGTAATAGCTTGCCTGGGTAGTCGTTTTTGCTTACCTGTTAGGTAGAATCACTGTTTGACCAGCCACAGCGGTCCAACTCGTTAAGAATAATCAGCATGCGCATGAACGACTGAGGCATGATGTAAGTTGGATAGCTGAATGGAAGATTCGATTTGTACACAAAACTAGTGTGAGGGTTAACCTGCTACGCTGGTTTTAATCACTAATTTGAATTACCATTGCCAACTCCTCGAAGAGGATAACAAAACAACCGGGCAGTTGCGCGTTCACTAGCGATTCCATGTCACTAACTTAAACCACTAAACAGATGTCACAATTCAGCCGCTTCCAGTCCGGCGTAAGCGATACAAATAACCATTTGCATTCAGTACAAGGTTAGTTCTGGCCTAAGACGGATGGTTTACTCTACGTATCAGACCAATGTCACCGGGACTTCGTCGCACATTCTCAATGGGCTGTGATGGCTGACCAGATGCGTTTTGTTGAGTAAATGTTTCACCTTAGTGACCCATCGACTGTTGCTTTCAGGCATCCTTAATCCGACTTCTAGAATGAAGATATACGACCGTTAGGTTGGGGTTTAAAATAAATACTATCTGTATGAATCACTATGAAAAATCTTTCCCAGAAGTAAGCACAGATAATGATCAGCAATAATCAAGAAACTGGCCACTCATTTTCAGGTTATCTTTATTTTTTTAACCCATTAATTCATTACCTATTAGTAATAATATTAAAAGCAGTGGCGTCAAAACTAAACTTTCAATTGCTTTCTCATTTCTGATAGCAGACGTGCATGGCATTAATTGATGCAACCAACTGTTATCATAACGCTGCCCGACCGTTGAAGGAATTGAACAAACGATTAGCAGGTTCACGGTTCGAGATGTTAACCACCCGTCCAGATCCCAACATCACAGGTGAACCATGCGGTAAAAAACATAAAAACCAATCAACGGAATTTTTCTAGAGTCCAATCTTCCACCGAACTGTATGTAAAAACAGGTTTGCACAATATGTTGTTAGTCATTTTGCCGCATAGTCCGGATGACACGATATACATTAGCGTACAAATAAGAATAAAAGGATGTAAATACATAACAGCACAGGGTTCAGATGTGTACATGGTTTAGCAAATTCCCTTTTTTTAACCTTCAAACTCATTCAAGTCCGCGACAAAATAAAAGATGGTGGTTTAGTTGAAAGCGCATCGATTTGTTTGAGAGAAACGGGGTTAGACTTGGAGTGAGGAAGTGCCAATTAACGGTCTGGGATAAATCACTGGATTTTGGCAATAAAGATTTTTACTTTGTTTAACAGACGGACAACTTATACACTCACTGCTTTCACACCCACTTGGATATTTGGTTGGGATGATATTTGATCCCCGGGAGATTTCACCAAAATGGACATAATACAGTTGTGCACCCGGGAAGCAACACGTTCGGTTTTGTAAACGTATTCTCTGTTCATTCTTTCTTGTCGCTCCTGTTCTTTTAATTATCCCATTTTTATCGCAATGTCTGCAAGGTCGAATTTCTGATTGACTGAAACAAATGGGAGTGTTTTGTAGTTCAACAGGTCTTCTAACTTACAAATTCGATGTGCTTCTGCATGTTACTCTTACCTTATGTCTTCTCTCGCAGGTTAACGTCCTTATAATTATGCGAACGATTCTATGTGGTCACTGCATCTCTAAGTAATTGCCAACAGAAGAAGGTAAACATGCTCATTTGCGGACAAAAATCCAACTTACGCACTTTAGGATCTACCGAGAAAGAGCACTACGTATAAAGCCTTTGCCTGTTTGATGTAAAATAAATCGCAACCGTTTCTTTGTCAAAGAATTCACTGGACGGTCGGCACTCCGTAAATTAGAACGACGAAATGCAAAAATCCTGGTCTATCAGCAGTCCACTGAAAGGCATCTTAGGCACAGCCAAGTGTGAGTATGTTTTCGAAACCAGAAGGTAGCATTCTTGCCAGGAAGGCTTATCCATCACTCGCCCAGGATGAATCCCTCAATGAAATTCAACTAAACACTTTAGGGCACTTGTTTTACCAACCACCGTTAATACAACCGAGGCCGATTCGCAACCACGGCTGCCTGCATTCTTGATGGAATAACGGATAAATCTAATGAACGAAAGTGTGCATTTACGACATGCGGTCGCTTGTCGGATCATCCTTAATAAGAGACTCATTTACGCTACAAGTGGATTGTTCTCCCAAAAACGTCCCGTAATACAATGTGAGTCAGACACCATCGGCGGGACAGTAAAAGTGGAGTAGATTTTTATCAACCTGATATCCGTTCCGTAAGTCCATCCCACTCTGTGTTCGGCTATCAGACATCGGATGACCGAATGTCTGCGCATCGCTTTCGTAACTCAACAAAGTTAGTCTAACTAATACCTTTGCGTGGAGTGCCAATATTTGAACACAGAAAACGGAGGGTTGATTCTTCCCAAATTTTTAGCACCGTTATGGAGTTATCCGTGACTTGTTTGGAAATAAATGACAAAAAACGCCATCTGAAAATTTGACCGATTTTCATTGGAAAAGCCGAGAAAGCGATTTGAAAGCCTCGTTTCCATTGATTAGATGCCAAAAATGATTAATATTCAAATGAAAAGAAAGGCAAACTTTTGAACCTATAAATTTACATACCGAATTCAACAGTTCTCGTTTTCCTTGAAAATTCCCAATGAGCAGACTGAGAAAACACAAGCTGGCGGAAAAGCTCGTTTTCAGCGATTCGTACCCATGCCATTACATCACTATACATTTGGAAAAAATACACTTTAGGAAAGATTGGATTATTCAAATAAAAATATGGGTGAGGAAGGGAGTTGTGGTGTTACATGCATAACCTGAATACAAAAGAACGTGTTGTGTTAATTGTTTTGGTGTCTACGGTTTGCATTGGGACGGAGGATGGGCCAGGGGAGTTGAAGCGCAACCACAAATTGTTTTTGAGAGCACAATGCACGATTGCGAAGACGGATTGCGACAGTTTTCGTAGTGCTCAAGAGACGACACTTCGCCAATCTGGAGTGTCGACCTCTGACCTTATATAAAACCCGGAAAGCTTGCGTCACATTCACGGTGTGGTTCATCGGTGCTAGATGTAAGGCTTAATCGTTCCAGTGCCCGACCATGCGGGGTAGTGCTCACGGATACGTTCAGACAAGCGCCTGGTCGTGCGGTCGATGTACGTTGTCCCGCAGGAACATTCCACTGAATAGTTACAGAACGAGGCTGCAGAATTAAGAACTTTGTTCTTCAACCATAATGACTCTAAGGGGCGAGATTTGACCAAGATTCAAAGCTTGGCTGCGTGAAATGTCTCACTGATAGCGCCAGTCAATCTTCGTTCTTATTTTAATTAGGCTATGGAAGTTGATGTATTGTCCATTCCACGTGGCTTTTCTGTGCACTGATCGCTGAATTAAGCCGTTTTCTCGACGGCCCAGTCGTACATCTAGGGATGCTGTTTCATTGTTCAACTCCATCTCTGTTGTGAATTTCACTTTTGCGTGCGCCAAGATGAACTTATTCAACAGTTGATTATTTTTTATCGACCGGTTGAGTACACAGAATTATCCAATTTTTCCTAAAGTGAATTTTTTCCAAATATATATTGATGTTATGGCATGAGGGTGAATCACTTAAAACGAGCTTGTTCGCCAAGTTCTCTTTTTGTAGTTCGAATGGATTTGCTGACAGACGCCCGTAGAAAAATAAAACGATTTTAGATATCTTGCAATGCCGACATTTATCTTGGTCTGTCTGTGATATACAAAAGCCGAAAGTATGCAGATTTGCGCCGAAGTCATTGTTTATTACTTACACTGGAAATTCAAGTGTAACGAAAGTGGAGCGTAGCGAAGTAATGGGTATAATTGTCGAGAAACGGCGCACGCTCAAATCAGCCAAATCAAATTTATTGCCACAAGTAGCCAGAATTGTGACTTCTCAAATAGCAAATTCAACAACCGACATAAAACCTGAGTGCTTCCTAAAAGAAACTAGTCGAACTGCTTTCCATCCGTCATTGAAATTTAAACTCCGTGACTTTTTTGCGCTGGTGATGCCAGCACAAGCTCATTTCAATACAAACTGAGATAAAGTAAACATTTAGTCCTCGCTCTATGCTTTAAATTTGGTTTGTCTTTGTGTAGTTGGATTTTGACAAGTCAGTTCCAAATTTATCTGTATTTATCGCCGAAAGACTAGTGGTGTTTGGATGTGCAAATTTACAAAATCAGTCGACGCAAATTATCAATTCAAACAAAGCCGTCACGACCCGATTCGCATCACCTTTTGATTCACTCTGTCGTGGCTGAAGTTTGATCTCGTTGCCATTTGGTTCGTACTATATCAAGCAGTCTCTAAGCTATTGGTCCATGTGATACCACAGGTTTGGAATGCTTCCGTGATTTCCAGTCGGGGACCGAGCAGTTAGCTATGTTGCACCCCAAATCATTTATCCGACTACCCCCAGCTGTTCACAATCCACTGGACAAGATGAGGCATGTCCTATTTATTGAACACTTTGACAAGAAGTCAGTTGACGAGAGTTTGCGCGGTGGTTATTTCATTACATGCCGATAGAAAAGAAATAAAAGGACATACATCAGCCAGTGAGTCAGAACGTCCAAGCACCGATGGAATGTTGAAAGGATAACTGTGACTTTGATTACAATTTATCTGAAAAATGGTTTGGAAAGACATCATATCGTTATTGAATATAAGTTATGTCATATCTGCAGACGGGCATTGTTCTCTAGATCTCTACGTGACTAACGGAGTACATCAGAGTGTTATCACCCCCAAATCAAATCCAGCGTTGAAAAATTGTCCTGTTATAAATATACCTTACCCAAAGCAATTGTTGCATGCCGCAAATGAGTTATTTTTAAGTGTACAGAGTAATTACCTGGAAGGGTATTTTCATACTTAGTGTAACCACTTCCGAGCTTCCTTCACTCACACAAATTCGCAGTACAATTCAATGCATCGTCAGTCATAACAACTCCTTCCTGTTTTCTGCGCACATTAGGTCTTACTTTACTTCTTTCGATGCCAAGGGAAACAGCGAGCAGTAGCAGTGAAACAGTACATAAATTTGTGCACCGCTGTTTAGATCTTGAAGTATACCTTTACAAATATTTTGGCTGTGAATAAACGAGAAGCGGAATCGCATGTTGTTAGGATTGATCTTTCATGGAGACAGAGTCATACGGCGTTCTTGTTCTTCAATACTCTTTGGCAAACTAACCCCCTTGACATTCTCTTCTTCACAGTCAGTTACTACGACAGATAGACTAAGAGACTACGGGTTTCACTTTAGTCATTTTCAGCTACCATGGAAATTATTCGTTCTTTCCGTTCCTTAATGCATGTGTGCTGCACGAGAGGCCAGGGTCCAGTATTCGGCGAAAGGAGGGGAGGACCGGCAAGCCTCACCCGTGGCATTAAACAGCATATGGTCTCCGTAGGTTAGGTGTAGGAACAAAGCAAACAACAGCAAACTGCCAATCAAGGCTTAATCCAAATTGACCAACGTGGCTAACGGTCAACAAGGTATTGGTACTTGCTGTTCTCGTTAATGTTTAAACACGATATCAGTTTCTATTTAACCACTGACTGTGGGACAATTTTCACCCAATAGTAAAGATTTACTAACTGAATGAACATCTGATTATCAGAAATTAATAGAATTTCTATGGATATCTAATTTTGTTCTGCCTTCCGTAACCACTTGAAGACGTTTGTTTTCAATACAGGTATACTGTGTAAAACCGGAATGAGCTTTCGACATGGGCAACGAAATCAACGTATCCGTTGATCTGCTAAGGTTAACTTTTAGAATGACTAATCATGTACCGGTTTCTACAACATTTTCTGTACATTAGACTCGTGTGAACAATATTCCATAACATTATAGAATGCCCTGATGTATAATCTCTAATTGAACTGCTGTAGGCGAAAAGTTAAAACATATTTGCCTTCATAATCCGTTTAAACAATGTGTAAATCGGATTCACCAAAACTGCTCCCGGCTTTATGGGTTCTCTTGCAAGATCCCATGGTAGTTTGGAAGACCAGAACCATTGAAAAGCTTTTAATGATTATCTGATTAGTTTGAAAAACAGATAATTTGCACATTTTACTGTTCAGAAGTCAAACACAAGCAATGTTGAACGTAAATTCGTAAGTATTTTGCCCAGCAGTCAATGGGAGTGGCAGTTACGCTGCTCTTCACTCTGAGCTTATATGTGTATGGGCACCCGCAAACGTTTATGTTATCCCTTCGAGTGATGTGAATGTACAATACACCAACTATAGTTCAAACTTCCCTTGCCTGTATATGGTTTTATCTTATGGCGCAGTTGCTGGGATTCGGTATCTAATTTCCCTAATACAGGTAGACAATTACAGCCCGCTTGCACGCAGCAAATAAAATCACTGAGATGACGTTTCACGTACCGAGAGGTAGTACAATACAATACGAGCATGGTTATTGTTCTAGCAGTTCCGGCGCAAACTGCTTTGCCGGTTTAAAGAGCTACTGTGCCTTCAAATCGACTTACTTACCCAGTAAACGAGCCTCGGTGGTACTTTGATAAATCACGAAGAGACCAAAATTCATTTTGCCTGCTGAAGGCAATATTCTCATGACATTTAACTTCTCTATGCTAAACTTGATCGGTTAGAGTTAACCTCTTCTTTTTCAAAGATTAAACCATCTTGTTGGTGTTGGTCTCGAGATCATGAGTAATAACAATGTCACCGCGGATTTAATACATGCCAGTTTTTTCGTTAGTAGATCTAGGCATTCTGGACTTTGAAAGCAAGAAAATATTTTCATGAAATTATTCATGCGATATCATGATTCAAATCGATAGTAAAAGCCATGGGGACCTTGTACGGTTGTGTTCATAGTTACTAGATGTAATCAACAGTACATGTTCAGCGCCTCCACCCCGCGTTGAACGCGAAACCGGGACGAACAATTCTGAATCTAACGACTTAATCACTACGTTACCGGACAGGCTCTCAACGGTCTTGTCGAATTTCACCAAGGGATTTTTCATCTATTCGTCAATGATTTGCATGGCTGTGGGTCAGTTAGCAAATGATTCGGAAACTATCGGGATCTATCCAACAGGAAACGAATAAATTTCTTATATTTTCAATCATCAGCCAAGTTCCAAACCTTCTAACGTGACTACTCAGAACATCAGTACAGAAAAAAATATTGTAACAATGACTCACTTAGGGTTTAATTTAAAAAGAGATGCATTATCAAACACTCATTAGTGTTGAAGTAGCATTGCGATACCTCATTTGTTCCATTTGAGAGAAAGCCTTTTACTCCGGGACTGGGTATTCCATCTCTTCGTTTGTAAATTTATTATTAAATTAGGTCAAGGGTAACAGTATCGAAACTTACTGCCACTGTTCATTCGCCTGGGTGCATGTCAGGTAAATCCAACAAACATTCAGTTCACAGACAGACGCTCAAATGGGCAGTATACGGACATCACCCAATTTCCAGTAGAGACGTGATTCTTTACTTTGCAGTACTTGACGTTAGACATCCTGAAGTTTTACTACCTGAAATTCTATCCACAGGAACGTAAAAATAGAGAAAACTTTAGGTTCATGCCGCTGCAGATGGCTGATGCTGATCCAACCTTGTCTCATTGCTCTTCAGGCCACAGAAAGCTGTGGACTGCTGACAGGAGAGACTATCCGGAAGAATGTTTCAGGTCATCTGTGGTTGAGAAACAGGACGAAATTGAGCCACAGGAAACAGTCCCATGTAACCAGAAAAGTGAAACGAGCACGTTTTCATGGAACACATAAGACTGACAGCCATTCGTTACCAGTTCCCTATTTCATGACCGGGCACTTGTGCATTATATTGTTTCAAGTAGAGTTGCAACTATCCTGTTCGAATCCGCCTCAATTAGAGTCTAGCCAAAATACCAGGCCAATTAGGTTAACAAACCATAGATAGTTTAATTTGGCCATACATAAATTGAAAATTAGAGAGGAAAAATCCACATTAGAAACCAGTCTTAGGTTCATTAGCTGATCAACCGACTGACAATTTAGAGTGAAGTGTGCTTTCTCAAACCAAATAAAACATTTTATCATTTCTTCTTGTTTGTTTGTTGATTGACAATAATGATGCGAGCAAGGAAAGGTTCGTTCTGGACTGGAACTCACATCTACGTAGAGTCTGGTTGGCAGGAGACTGGCTACTTATCCATCTGGATTGGTCAGTATTCAGCAAATCATAGTTCGTCTGATGATGCTGAAACGGTACTGACGTCTTCAACACAGAAACCGGTATTTTTGACAAAGAGGAACCATGTTGCAACAAATTTCAATCGATATCAGTGTTAAAAGGTGGATATCCTGTGGAATTGGCAAATGAGAAAACACAAGCTGGCGGAAAAGCTCGTTTTCAGCGATTCGTGCCCATGCCATTACATCACTATACATTTGGAAAAAATACACTTTAGGAAAGATTGGATTATTCAGATAAAAATATGGGTGACGAAGGGAGTTGTGGTGTTACATGCATAACCTGAATACGTGTCGCCAAGCCACCGTTCTCGATGTAGTCACAGAGGTATTGGATAGATTCCGTGATCGGAACTCTGGTACAAAGGATCGTGATGTCTAAAGAACGCATTCTTCGTGCTTTCAGATTTAACTCTTTCACGGAGTCGATAAGCTCAGATGTGTCCTTTAGGCTGTCTTGCTATCTTCTGTCTAAAAGGTTCCAGCAAACTAGCCAGCCATTTTGCCATAGCGTGATTCGGCGAACTGCACATGTCGGCAATAGGTCTCAAAAGAATTCAATTTTTATACATTTTGGTGTTCCGTATATTCTCGGAATAGCCGTTCCCGTAGGCCGAATCTGTTCGAATGTGGTCGAATCTATGATATTCTTTTGTTTCAGCCGTCTCAGGATGCTGGACAACAATTTTCCACTATGATGCTTTTTATCACTCTCTTTCGTCATGTTTGCAAATTTCTACTTGTGATTCCTAATGGCCTCCATTTTCGCTATTTACTCAAACTTGTTGAGGAGAACTATACCTACACCCTTATCTGGTCTTGATAACATGATGTCGGCATTTTTCTGCAGTTCTCTTAACCGTCTCCTATGTTCTGGTTTTAATAACCCACTCGTTGTATGTCTAGTGCCATGATATTGATAGCAAGTGTTCACCAAAGTTGATTTAAGTGCTTGAATTTCCATTTGTGATGACGGGGATAAACTCGACATTTGAGAGAAAAGATTCTCGAATCCAACTTCTAAGTCCATTTGTGCACTTTGGCTATTTGGGCAACAAAATTTGGGCCGCATGGACAAAAATTCTAACAATAACTTTTCCAACTTGAAGTCAAATAGGTTGTGCATGAATCGACTAGGGTTCTGCGGAAACTCACTCAATGGTTTTAGTCCTTCCAATCGTCTCACCAAAATTCGGCGCTTCTGGTTCATCTGTTTATCTACAATGGATTGAACCTATTCCTCGAAAGATTGTTTTTCTTCCTCACTCAACCGGTCGAGCACATGAGTTGATGTCTCAAATGCTCGTTCGCATTCTGCGGTGTGATTGCACATGGTATCATGTTCGTTAGGAGCTTGTCTTTGAAGTGACCTTTTAGTACTGTGTATCCGGTTTCTTCTTAACATAGTGTGATATTACTTTGGAAAATTAGATTTAATTATACAGCCATCCAAGTACTGAATGTAAGCTCCAGCCAGCGCCATTTTCGTACTGAACGTACTATACTCATTAAGCTTTTTTCAGTACACTTGGGTCCTTGGCTTCTTTCAGTTACTTGAAAATCGGCACTGAACACATTGAAAAACCACAAGTTGGCGAACAAGCCAGTTTTCAGTGATAAGCAACTTATTGAGCAAAATCAACGTGTGGCGGAATCGGTCCAGTCAGCGGTGGCAAAACATGCCCTCTCACTTAGGGAAGTAGACCATTTTGTTCAGGATCTCGTGAGTTTTATGGATCTTTCAAGGAAAACCAGTAATGGTCATACGAATTTGAAAACCAACCAAACGCTTCCGTTCACAAAATGTTTGCCCACCATCGTTTCTTCTCAACAAAGCAAAGCGTACTTGATTGGTTGCATGCTTATGAGAATCGTTCGAATCAAACTGTTCTTTTTGGCAATTTTTTCTTTCTTACTTTCTGTTCCTTTTACCCCTGATTGATTTGACCAATATCTATTTCCAAGTAATGACCAGATCATGATTTCGTGAGGTCACGCGCATCCTAAGAGTTATGAACAATTCCTAGGATTTGTTGATTTCACAAATGAAAGAGAGACAAATTGCAGCTGGACGACCAGAATTGTGAACATTTTTTCGATCGCAAAACAATGTTCCTCTCCGCTATTTTTGCAATTTCCGACTATCGAGTTTGCATCATCTGTCGTGCAGGTCAAGTTGTCCACTAGAGTAGGAGAGGAAGAGGTCGGGTGGACGTACAAGGACTCCTTAGGCTTTTTACAATTGGATTCTTGCTACGAATTCGAAGCGCATGACCTAAATAGTTAATGCCAATTAAGGAACTGCAGCCAAAACGTGCAAAATAGACCGGAATAGTCTTGACAAACGTATCGGTCTTATTTGGATCACAATGGTTTCCTTCCAGCGAACCAAAATCGTTCCCCCATGAGAAGTTGTTTCTTAGAATTCTCACCTGAATTGTTCCTCTGGATGTTTGCAATTCAGATGCGAAAATCTAAGATGAAAACAAACTGAAAAGAAGACAAAAGCTTTAAATTAGACAAAATAATTTAACTTTGCAAAGTCTAGGAGTGAAAATCGACACCTTTTAAAGATTCATCTGGATCCCTTCATGATACCGTCAGATTTGCAATGTTTTCTATCGCAATAACAGCAGGAGTTTCACAGGAGCAATTGAAATTTTTGCCGTTTTGGTTAAACCGGTCATCTAGCCCAGGAGTCATAGGCAGTCATATGCATCGTCCGACATTTTTCCCGAGTGGGACGTTTCTCTCGTGTCTTGTTATGCAACAGATTTTGTGAAGTTTTTAAGCCACACGTTTGTCCAAATTTCTATTCCCATTTGGGTTATCTTATCTTCAAACACAGCGTGTTGCGTTTACAAAACATTGTTTTTTTGCTGTCAGCCGTTCAGAATAGCAGTTGGCCAGAAAACAGAAGGGAACAGTAAAAAAACCCCGAACATGAATTGTCCAACACTTAATTCAAATGCTGTTTCGATTGGTTGTTCCTCTCCAGCTGAAATCTTTTCTTCCAGTAAAACATCTTCTCTTGCTGAACAAACAACACTGGCGCAGCTGAGTCCCAGAGATACTACTGAACATCAGCAATAAATAGTCTGACACTTTTCTGTCACTGGGATGTTGAGCCGATGCGAACTTCATTTAATGGGGAATTCCCAATGGAATGAAATTTTATTGCTAGAGCGGACTTCTGTGAGAAAACCTTTGATGGCAACGGTTGGTGTTAGTGGTGGACATTTGCGATATGGTTACACAGTTTTCATTTTCGGTCATTCTGAGGGATATTTTGACATTTGGATATTTCAAAACACGATCACTCACCCCAGCCGAATTCAATCGCAGTTAAAAGTCAGTGATGTGCGTTGCTCAGTGTTTACTTAGATGTCTAAGAATACCATCAGTGGACAATTTTATGCTTTTAGTTGAACTAGGAAGAACATTCAGTTTCTGGTCAGCTCGGAACTCGTGTTCATTTTGCATTTTAAACCAAGTCACATTTAATTCGGGAAGAAGTTATCTGATCCGTGACTTATTATTCTACCATTTGGATAGTGTTCGGCAGCAAAGCGGATGAATGGCTTAGTATCATCATTTTACTAGAAAAATAAAATAATTAAAATCGAACTGACCCCAACTTAATGAGCAAAAAGAAGTGGTGGGCGATGTGTTAGACGCGGAACTGCTAAGATAGCTAGAGTTTTGTGCAGAACGAACCAACATATGCTTAAGTATTGCGTGAATTGTCGGAGTTAGTAAAAAGCATGGTAAGAACAATACTCATTTACTCAGGAGAACAAAGGACGGAGAAATTACTGAACTGCTTCTCCGGAAAAAGAACTGAAGATTACCGGACAGATGGCTGGACTCAGGAGAGCACCGCTGGTTCCTTTTGCCAAGCGTGGAAACTAATTACCCCAACGCCGAATACACTTGACGATGCATATACGTGTATGTATTGGAAGTGGCTGGTACGATGCACAAATTTTAATTATGCTGGTGTGGAAATTTTTTGATTGAAATTACTAATGGGAAGATTTTTAGTTTTTGGGTGAACAATAAAACTTTCTATCCCGGCGCACTCACAAAAGACAACGAATTCTTTTGGATGGAAGAGAATGAACTTGACAAAAACAATTTTGGCCAGATATACTGTCCTTTTTGGCAGGCGCACTCACTCTTTCGTGTTTGTGACCTGAGGCGCATTTAGCACTCGATCCGGTACCTGGTTGTAGCTAATTATTGAAAATCAGTCGAATAACTTGGAAATTATTCGTAGTATTAAAGGGAATTTCCTCTAGCAATTGACCTGCTTGTTTAGACGAACAAGAATGAACATCTTTATTTAGAAGCAGTAAAAATTGTCCAAATTTGCTGCACTTTTCTGACAAACCTCTCATCTTCTTATCGGTTTTCGATCCTTTATGGTTAATGATCTTTTACCATACACAAGCTAACATTTGTTATGGATGAGCAGTCTTTTTCAATGGCCTGCTAGTTCATTTATTCAGCTTACAAAAGTTTGTTAAGAGTATTCCAGAAAAAACAGCTCCACTACTTTCTCATGAGTCTCACCAAAGGATTTAATTTTCAATAATTCCTTGAAATTAATTTTAACTCGGATTAACTGGAAAAACGTTAGAAGCAACAAAATTCACTTTAATTCTGTCCAAATATGTGTCGGAGTTGCGCAATAACTAATCATTTGTTTACACGCCCAAACATCAAAGTGAAATTTCTGCATCACTTGCACACCTACGAGTGATTTATAAGGCTTTTGTGGACGTAATGAATTCTGACATTTAATGTACTTGCTTGGGAAACCAATGGTTATTTTCACTGTGGATTCGCTTGGATTGCAAGATTAAAAAGGACGACATAGAAATAGTTGTGTCATTCAGTTTGCTACACGATACAATCCAAAAATAATTCTAAGATCAGTGTGGGTTCATGGTAACTTATGATTCACCTAACGTAGTACAGTGCAAAGGAGTGAGATAGCAACGTACTAATCGGTGTGAATTCTCCAAATGAAGTTCAAAGAAACGGAATAAAATATCATTGCACATCTATGCCAAATAAATGCGAGGCCCGAATTTTGAAGGTTACATCCGTGGAAAAAACCTGGATTGTTTGGATGTTTCTACTTCCAGTGCAAAACTTCTAGCCCCTGTTTTCGAGGTCTTCGTTTTGTTACCCTTTCTAGTCCTCGTCAGATTGATGTTCGGTTGGACCGGAAACAAGCCGTCATTCAGGTGTTTTCCAGGTGATATTCGTTTGCTAAATCTTCCACCAAAATCACTTCAATGTTTATAAAAAACAAACTAACGACGCAGTGGCAGGTGCCAGAAACAAATTCATTTTTTGAATGTTGAACTTCGTAAACCATTTGCACTAAACTGTGCACACTTTCCAACAACCTGCAAAATTTGAAATTTGGAAGTTCAGCATATTCGCGCGTTGTTTTGCTCAGATATCCAGTGATTTGGCATTTCGCCCATATGATTCAAAAATTTCAACTTGCCGTTGGTTCACACTTATCATATGCACATGGCTCCATGCTGTACTTTATATTGTTAAACAAAAAATCATTGGAACACCGACGATATGCTCTTGTGAATTACGAAGGTTTCCACTGTCTTGTCTCATAATAGCATCGATTAGCACGCCCCCGGTAAACCCAGGACTTTGTTTGAAGTGAAGTTTCAAACTGTTTTCCTTCTATATTACAAAACGCCTCCTAGATGAAGATATGTGTTCTCTCAGTTCGAACTCATTTCAGCCTTCGTGAATTTCCTGTTCTCGACACATCGCAATCAGCAATTTTGGACAGTTGAAAATACTAAAATTTGCCAACAATCTTCACAGTGAGTAATTCTTTTATTTCGAGGCCCCTAATAAATCGAATATCTGTAACAAAATTTGTACATACATACATGCCAACGGTTTTTTGGTGGTTTAGTGGATGAATGCCCGAAGGTGGTACAGTTGTTTTCCAGAAGATCGAACAGCAAAGGGTGCAATCACGGATGAGCCCTGGAAAAATGATAATGACCTCAACTTTATGACAAGGTGAGAAAACTGCAAAGCTAACCCTGAATTCAATTTAGGCCGGGCAACTAAACTATATCGGGTTAGGAGGATATTGGACTAGCTAACCGGTATCCTAAGTTTGGGTTGATCACTTTGGCCCTCCTGAGGTTTAGTCATAATTGGATGTCACAAACTATGAATGTAAAAACTCATATGATAAACATCTTGACTAGATAAAAAACAAAGACACTTTGGATATGAGGTGGACAATGGTTGTTTTTCCGAAAAACACCTGTTCCTTGGATTGGAAAAACATTCGATTGAATAGTTTTACTTTGCCAACCACTCGCAGAATAAAACCGGATTGCCTGGAACGTATTCAAGGATATTCGTGTTGTTTGACAATTTTGCGAACCGCTCGATTCGAATGAAACCAAGTCAGCAATATTATAGTCTTGCTGTAGTACCTGTCAACGAGTTTACTGTGAACAAAGGCAGAGGAACCGAATTTCCTTATTGCAAGTTTCGATTGTTATCCTCACATTAATTCGTTCTCTTTTTGGCTGCAACCCAACAACACCGTCTAACTGTAAGCAAATGGACGGAGAAGTGACGAAAGAACAGCTGGATGGTAATAAATTTGGCAATTATGTAGAACAGGTTCTCCCTTGGCAACGAGACTCAACGGCCACTGTCTACAACTCTCACGTGTATGGATCTCGTAGATCCCAACGCCTTAGCCAAACTGATCCTGAATTATCCAGTCAAATGCCTTTTTCGTCAAACTGAATGATCACCTGGACCGTCTTCATGTCAATGCTTGTCTCGAAAGACAGTCTAAAACAATAGAAGTCCTCATCAGGCACGCGTGAAACATGTTTTGGTCACTGCAAACTGCCGAGATTTGATGGTTTTTCTGAACATTGACTCGTGCGATTTGTTGCTTTACTGCTATCACCTGAGTTACCTGAAAAATTATCGCGCCGTGTTCTACTTATACTACGAAGACACAGGATGTTCAAACACCAAAATTCTTCTTCGGAGTCGTATAGGAACAACATGGCTGCTGTGCAAACATAACTTTTGATCGGTAACTAATTATCAAGCGGATAACACAGGTACTTTAAACTGAGGGTTTCACCATAACCTTGTCATGTGTAAAGACCTTTTATTCTATATACGACCACCGTCTCATGAACTTAAGCTAACTATTTCACCAAATTTCCGCCCTGATTTCAAACCAATCCAGTCGTGCAATAGCATTTAACAATTAGAAGCTGAAAACTGCATACTATAATGCTATAATGTAAATCAGACGATCGAGTGTAACCTGCAACTGAACTCCGTCATCACTCATATGCACAACACGGTCTGCAAGCCAAGCAGGTTCTCTTCTGGTCAATACTCAGCGACATTATTCTTATATGAGGATAAGTCTATCTCCATCAGCATTTGAATGACAAAGTTAAACATTTTGAAAGAGGCCAACTCTGATGAATGCTATCTTTCGTGGGGAACCAGGAAGAAAGATCGTCATAAACGCTAAGCAGGCCTCGTCTTTTCAAACAAAGATATTCGATAAGCGAAATGAATTTCTGCGGTATACTATTCAATTAGAGACCGAACCAGGAAACTAAAAGAAACGACTGAGTCGAACTTCACTTTCGGTTCAAGAAAGACAGAGATCGTTAATTTGCAAAAGGTGTGTCAATGTTTAAGACTTATCGTAACATGAGGATTTGGTCAATACAAGCCCGAAAGAGTCAGAAACCGGTTAGTGTCTCAGGCCGATGGCCCTCACAAAAACCAGGAAACCATCAGAAGATAATAAGTAGACGCAGTTGGGTTGCTGTATTCTCTAAAGCAATTCGTCCGTGAATTTTACATGATGACCCATAAGCGTATTTGCAAATGGGAACATTCACTGATTCACACCACCCATTAGTAATTTGTTCCTTTGCCCAGACTGCTCTCGGGTATTTTGCGATCTTTGACATTAACACTTAAAAAATGTCCTTTCATAAGGGCAGATATATCCCCATTTGATCTCTTCCGTACTTTTGATTGCATGCGACCTCCGGAGGAACTGATCTGTGTACATCCAAAAGACTTATCGAAGTCTAGAATCTGCATCATTTCCGAGGCTCCTGAGTTTCGCAGTCCTGCTTGGCAACTTCTGGTTATTTTGACTTCCTAAATACTGAAATTTGCATTGTGGCCCTCGCCTGGCAGTAGGTGTAGCCACTGGCCCATCGAAACGGTCTACAGGCGCTGAATTGAATGCATCCGATCCTTGATTTGGGAATATCAACGCACTCGACAAACATTTACCCGCAAAGTGTGAGCCAGTTGGACTAAACCTTTGTCAAAGACCTTTTGATTGTCAGAATATATTTATTGCTTTTGTTAACCGTTTGTGCAATGTTTTCCACTGGTCTCCGTTTCCCGCATAAACCGTTTGCGAATACAATGATGAAAAATATTCCATGCGTAGCCGACTGCCCTTTGGACTGCCTCTTTCGAGTGTAAATTTCAAGTCATACAGTCAACTTTACACCAACGGTGAGCTGGACTCGAGCTTTGCCATTATTTGAGGTCATCGGTTATGCATATTTTTTATCGCATGGACCCGAGCTTGCCAACTTTAAGGAATGCATATTTCCATTAGGCCACCATTTCTCGTCCAGGCTTATCGGAATTATCGAGTTCAGTGTGTTTATTTGTCATTCTGTTAAAATAAAAATAATCGCATAGCCGAGCTTTGTTTTTTCTCAAAACATCAATATTCTTTCACATTCGACTTATGGTTCCGTGATATTCTAAACTAACAAATTTGTACAAATGAACAAAAATAAAAACATACATAAGCAAACAGATCGATGAACTTCAAGTGGCTGGTCCACTAGAGGTCTTTTTCACTTCGTTATTCAAGGGTTAACAGTTTGCATGGAGTTTAACATGAGCAGATACACAACAGTCTGTGCTCGTTCAATGATTCAAGCTGTGAACATTTTCTACTGTATTTTTTTATTACTGGCGTTGACTACACCTTAGTTTGTTAGTTGTTGTAAGATTCCGAAAAGCTGAACTTAACAGTCAAAATGCAAACAGCTTATCATTAATCAGACTGATTTTGTTAATTTTGTGTTCTTTAAAGTTTCCGAAGACAAATACGATGAAAGCGATCGCTAAATTTTTGGGTCATTGCAAACTGTGCTTTATCACGACATATGTCGCCTCGGCTTGCAGCGAACATTTGCGACGTTGATGCCACTATCAGCTACCCGAAGCGCAAGTGAATGTGCTTTTCTTTAGCCGACTACAACAATGTCCATTTGCAGGTCCTGCAATAGACCTACGTCTTGTCTCTGTGTATGGGTATTACAAGTGAACCTATGGAAAACATCGAGCCGATTTTTGTTCACAACGAGTGCCCAGAATGAAGAGTAACAGATACGTTTCTTACTAATTGGAACCTAGTGTTTGACTGACTCCGGGGGCAATACTTGAGCTGGACTGTAGCTGAAATCGCATCGAATTGTGATCGGTCCCATAACTTACTAGTCCATGACGACATGTGTCTCGCATGGCCGAAGTTGAGGTGCTAACTCGATTGACCCAATACAATGGGCTTTGCTATCTCGGTTATTCAGTCCTGTTTGCACTTCCGTTTTTTGTTGATTACATTATGCAACCTTGGGATTCAGCCACTTTGATTGCGGATATACATCTTACAACACCCTTTCGGTGCGATTTAAGGCCTTATAGTTGGGCGAGGTGTGAAGAGCATTATATGCACGAAAAGCTTGGCTATTACCATAAATACAGCGAATTCCATTCGGAAAGAGAGAACACAATTGTGTCCTATAAGTCAGCCGCCTTAAGGACGATTATGCATTCACTACAGTGTGTACGTCGTTGAAAATGTAATTTCCATATCAAAAAATGTAGATAATGTGTTTGGTCTTCTTAGTTACGGTTCTCTTAGAGTTAGTGCTTGGGGCATAGAAGATGAATGGAGAAAACAGTGAGTTTCTTCAAAGTTTTCCATCTTTGTTTGTTAAGAAAGCTGTCAACGCCACCGGATCAATCAATTTGTTTGTCTAATCAAAAGTGTTAAATAATTTACTTATTACTATCATTATCATTAGTACTGTTATTCCTATCATCCCAATGACATTACTGTAAACGGGTTAACTATTCTCCATCTTGCCCATAATCTTTGTCCCATCCTAAATAAAATACTGAGCCAAAGAATTTGTCTTCCTTAGGCCAGCTTCATCATGCCAAAATACTTTGGATCAAAGGGATACATTTTCTTCACTTGATCACCAAGCACATATATTGAACATCTCACAGTCCCAGCTGGGATACCACTGAATATTTCTGCAACTCAGAGATGCAGTAAATTCGTATCACTCAGTCCCACGGATAAGCTTATATATATAATGTGTATAAAAGTTGAAAAACCATAAATGAGACAAACGGGAATGCAAGTGGGTTTGAGCAAATCTTTCATCTATCTTTGGAATCGGTTATTTCGTTCGATAAACAAGTTGTTTGGTTTCCTCGCCCCATTGAAATTTCGCAATTTATTTTGCTTGGAGACATTATTTGGGATAAAACAAACCAAAATTCAAAACCGGTCGCGATGAAACAGTAATGGGCTGCATCAAATCCAGTATTCCTATAAATGAACCATCATAGAAAAACGAAGATCGCCTAAAGACACACGGCAAACTGCGTACGGTCCGAAGTCATCGGCTTGAAAAATCTTGACAGCTCCTTCTATTTTGTTTGTGAATTGTTAAGTTTATCCCAAAAGGCCGAATGAATCGTAGAATCTGCTCTCGGCTACAGCCAATGTCATCCAACAAAAATATAGCAAACACCGACTTTTGATTTCTCACCGAGTTGCCCTTTGTCGACCTCCGATGTTTTCACAATTAATCTTCGTGTGTTGATGCGTTGATTTAACCTGATTGCATTCACGAAGGAAAACGAGATAATTCGAAAACACATTGAAACTTCCATAATATCGCGTGAATGAAGTAGAAATCAAAACAAACTACACATCCAGCTGTTAGGGACAATATGGTCGTGCACGACGACGTATTAGGAATAGAATATGAACGATCATAGAATGCAAACAATGGGTTCCGAATTTCGACGATTCTGAGAATCCCATAAAAATTTCACGTTTGACAGCACGCATTGTTCAATCGTTGTTCATATGCACACAGAAGCGAGATAAGAGCAAAACAGAATCACGCGTATTCGCCTTGATTTGAATGTAATTGTTGATCCGTGTATATGTCTCACCGGATGAAATATCAGATAGCGAGTAACGAAAAACAATCCATATAAGGGTTACGTGCATGCTAGCTAATCAAAGGCGAACAATCGGGATAGCGTTTTGATTTTTTCTAGTAGTTTCCTGTATCCTAGAGAAATCGAAAGAGAATATTTGGAGTAGACTGAACACAACGGTCCCCGGTCTGATAGACTCTTTTGTGCATATAATGCAGTAGCGTGACATTTAACTGCAGAAAATGTGTCAATATATTTACAATAATTGACAGAAATTATATTGCTCACATTTTAGTTCTTTATTTATTATAGGCAAGTGCAAATTAACGGCAAAAAGACGACAACAGAACAGAGATGTCCGAATATGGAAGCCATCCGCGATACCAAGATTCAAAGTCCGCGGCATTCACGTCCAAATCCCTTGGAGACGACAGCTTAATACCCCCTGAATTGTAAATAACTACACCATAGGATACTGGCATAAACGCTGACTAGTAGTACGTTGTTTATTGTGCATTTTGTCATTATAACGTGGTGACCAAACTTTCAGTTCATGGACAAAACAGTGTAGAAGCGCGCTATGCACTGAGCGATCACGATATTTTCTAATAATTATCAACACTCAGCAAGAACTTATTCGACGTGGGAGTGTATAATCACTAGGACATCAATCCACATCCAACGACAGCCGGATAACATTTCTGTCGGAAGCACAATATCTTTGCCAAAGCACTAAAACCCCGGTGTTTTCCAGCGTTGTTTGTTTCCATTGGCCGCAATACAGTTTGCAAGAGATTCATGTAAACGCACCATATTTGTCAAAATTCTGCAATGCATAAAATGACTAAGTGAATAGAGACGATTATTCTTTTTGAATATTGAACAGGCTCCCCAAAGTAGATCGGTGTTCCAGTTTTACTATGCAAACCGTGGGTGGTCATCTAAATTCGGACTCACTATTATTTACACACTATCGACCCCACTTATTTGGCCCCGGTTCATATGGTGTCTTTTCACTTTTGTGCACTGGAGAGCACAAGACAACTGCAACTCATTTCGGACGTGTCTAAAATAAACTGTCATGCTCCTGAAATTTCTTCTATGTTTGCCACATTTGGTTTGTTAGACGTAAGAATAGTAGGACTGACCTAAAAATGAAAATTCTCTGATCCCAACTGGATTCAAACACACGCTGTGTCAAAGGCTATTTAGACTTCTAATATAAGTATTAATGGCTACGCATCAAAATTACGAAAGTGAATGAACTTTTATGCAATTTAAAACGTGGTAGGGTGCATTCCGATGGACGTCTCTTGCAGGTGTAATTTCGGTTAATTCAAACATCTAATTATCCCTTGACTTAGCAAACTCGGCGGGCAGGTTACATACGACATAAATAAATGGGCTGACTCTACACATCCTGCCGAAGTGGCAGACGTCTTACATTTAGTTTAATTCTACATTATTTGCATTTTTCAGTTGCTTACTTCATAAAATGAGCAATTGTTAATAAGATGAATAAGTCGTTTTCACCTCCGTTCAACACTGAACAGGGGAGTGGCTGAAACAAACAGTGCGCTGTTGAATAGCACGCTTACTCGAGCTGACAGAATACAAACCTGTAGTAGTCGGTTTCAAAGTTCACACTTTTGGCCTTTGGATTATCAACCTTATCACCCTATTATGGAAATCTTAGTGGACCAAGGTCATCACCAATGTGAACTTTTATTTAGTACAAAAACAGGCTTCCATGGGGGTCCAGTAATCTTCCTATCTTTATTGCCAACTGTCAACTGACCGATGTGATTCAGTCGGTCATTCATGCAATCAAGCGATCAGTCCCATTGGCATTTATCCACCAGTGTTCAGCAGACAGGCGGCATATTTTTCATATACAATCAAGAGAGAATCAACTGAGTAATGGGGATAGAAAAATCCCCGATATTGCTCATCAGTTACGTGTCACCCAATATCCACACTGTGTATTCAAGTGTATCCTTTCGCACCATAATTATTGATTTTCTATCGTTTGTTGTATTAGTATCATTATTGCAAAGATTTTGGGGGAAGCCAGTGCGGCCATTGCAAGGCTGCCTAGTAGGTGGACTGGCCTATGATACGAAAGTTGGAACTCGTTTATGTGAAGTACCACGTAGTTGACCCCTTCTCGACAAATGTTTTTATCTGAACTTCATCCGAAGCTTTTCATATTAAGTGCCTAATCTTCACAGTGGTCCGAGTTGCGAGCAGCTAATCACATCAACCATGATATAACCTCAAAGATTTTCGACTAATGCCATTTCGAGAGCAAGGAAACATGGCAGCTTTGTTGTATCCCACTATTTCTATTTTTCATCACTAATGGTCAGTACAGTAGACTGGATATGCATTTTAACTTTTCCATGCTGTCTTCTTTAATTCTTTCACAATTCGGCCAAATTGTGCAAAAATACGGCTATTATAGAAAGTCTTGTTTTCTCCATAGAGAATGCGAAGGAGTCATAAACGAAAACAACAGTTGTCTTAAAAATCTGCGTCCGCTCAAAGTCCGTACAATGAGGTAGGTCGTGTCAAACACAGGCATCAGTTTGATCAGTCTGCAAGTGTACCATTCTGTCATTAACACTCACACACACACAGACACACAGACAGATAGACAGACACCCACATTCCGAATGATTGTCTGCCGTGGAAAATTTGTGTGACCACGAAATGCGGATCTGATGAGAGAACTGATAGATTTCCCCTTTTGTCTTAAGTGCGGAAAAAATGCCACAAAGCAATCGAAATCGCGGCACTTATGTTTTTGACCAGAGACTTGACTCAACTCAATCTGACAGATCTCAACTCGATAAAATTTATTCGTTCTCACGGCGTTCTTTCAACTGTACACCGACTGTCAGGAAATCCGAGGGATCGCTTAAACAAACTTTTAGCAGAGAAGCAAACTCCACTTCATCGAAATGATGTTATCCTTCCCAATTTTTTATTTATGACAATGTCAACTCCTCACGCTTTGCAAACATTATTCACGGGTCTAACAAAAAAACAAAATTGACTTAAACAAAATTTGTTATCTGTTGGTTTCATCCCCCAATTATCGAACAGCTACAGATCTTCTAGACAAAATGTTAAAGATGGATAGGCGTCAACTGGAGGCTAGTTTTCTCCGCTTTGTCCCTCTACAGTTGAAATTCGCCAGTCGAATACGAAAGCCAGATCTTAACGAAAACCTGTTTTTGACACAAGTGCATCATCAGGCGACAACGATGATCGATGGATACCAATCTTCGTTTCCTTACATAACCGCGCTATTTCACCAGTCAAAATATGCGATCTACTACCGTGTAGTCCCAGTGATTTAATCACACTCGGCCAGTGCGTGTGATAGCACGAGTGTTTCAATACCTCGAGTGTCCTGAAGCCAGCTTGTGGTATTCGGATTATTTACACTGTTTTAAGTGACAGCTTTTTAAAATTTTGCTTTAGTTTGGAAAAGTCTAACTCCAGCTGATCTCCCAAGGTCAACCGAATAGCAGGGTATCACAAAGCTCGTTTTTTGTGACCATTTTTGAAGCTGAACAGCGAACATTCTTTCGACAAACTCCTTCCCGGAATTGGCTCCTTATTACCGCCTACACTTATTTAAAACTGACTGTTAGAAGTCTTGGAAATATCGTGAGACTACACCACCCTTGTAAGACCTTATTCTTAACGCACAAGCTTGCTGCTCCAAATGATACCTTAACCCGGCTTGATCCCCCCGAGATCGATTAAAACAAGCATTGCGGTTAGCTAGCGGAATTTTGTACGTTTGTTTACCTATCACGCAACTTTTTATAACCCCTTTCCATAAAGTTCTCACGAAACTACTTACGGTGCAAAGAAAATGTTTTATGGTGTCCTCAGTTCCGCGTGACGTTCGGCATTCATTTTTGAATACTACTGCGATAGACCTGTAAAAATTCTAACTTGGACTTCTCTGTTGGTCAATTTTACTTGTGAAGATAAAATGGTAAGCGATGAAAAATAATACCACGGTGAATCTATCGTACAACATCAGGGTTTATTGTGAACTAAACAATTTTGAATTCAGTAGATAGGTCATTCCACTTTACAGCCTTGACTAGACTATTGGGCAGACCTTGTACTGGGATTGGGAATGCCTCATTGTCGAAAGATAGCACTTTCTGGTCACCCGTTTTTCGGCCAGTCTCTTGACTGCTCTTCAAATACAGGTCATCAAATCAGTTTGCAACTGCTAAACAATGTTCAGTTTCATACCACAGGGAAAATGTTACTCGTTTTTGATACAACTTTCTCTTTTGACAATTATCAAATGCAGAATAAAACATGCTACACCAGTAATTTACCGTGTCTATGTTATGATTCCTAAATAGTCACATGATTCATTTAGACTGGCGTGATTGTCGTGAATCTAAGTTGCCCAAAACAGTTGCCGAATATACCGTATAAAAATGACCGATCAGTACTCATACCTGTTTAGCGGGAATAATTTCGAAACGGAGTGTGGGCTTCAAGAGTGGTTTGCAAATTCACCCGAAGGCATACAAGAGTACTAATATTGTGGAGCTAGACAATGATTACGAACAACGAAGAAATGATGGATATCAGCCGTAAAGACCTCGGACAACAGAATCACGCGTTACGGCAAGTGTACACGTCTACCGTGTCGGAAACGACAAAAATTGATATGGATCACTGACTATCGGTTCAAAAATTGCAGGGAGGGGAACAGTTTACTATTGTCTTTGTCTGTCGGGCGTGTCTTCTGTGATTCGTCGAGTTGATGCCATTCCGGATTAAAAAAGAACGAGAATCATTGGTTAAGACCGACATCTCTCATACCGTTTCAGTTTCGTTAAAACATCAGTTATTCTTCTTTCCTGAGGCGATAGTTCCGTGGTCTAGATGTTTACAGTTTGATTTAAGGATCATGCAATTGAAGGCCTGATATGTTTGCCTATTGCTATCTTCACTGGAATCTTTTATGTAGTGGTCGCATTTGTGTTCCTTTTTCACTCTACTGTCATCATGCAATACATGAAACGGAGTAAACCATGGCGGTTGGCTGCAGGGAAAGGCTACGATTTGATGATAAAACTCAAGGTCTCTTTTTGCGGTGCAACGAATCATACACAGTTTTGTTTTATACAATTTATACCAACATTCTGACGTGGAATCGAATCAATTGCAAGCTGGAAATGGCCATTCGCCCGGGTTTAGGAACTAAACAAAAGTGATGTGATTTCAGTGTCAATTTTGGAGGTGAGGGGAAACGTAGCTGGAAATGGAGGCCGGATAGGAGACAATTGGTCCCAGAGCCTAGAGACAATCGGTCACTTAGCTTCGAAATGAAGGGTACTACCTAAAATTATTAAGTTGTGACAAATAAGATGCACTCGTATTGACCAGTTAGACGTCACCTGATTGTTCTTCCTTGCACTTGCGGGGTAGAAGTGAGCTACGACTGAGGTGATCGAGTGAAGCGGCTAGGGATTATTCAGCTATAGAACTTTAGATGCACTTCATTCAATGAAGTGCATCTATTTGTTCTCCCTGGTAAAGGTGTAAGGTTTATTCTAAGGTGACACGACAGCCTTTGTCTTAGTCCTCTTAATCAGGTTCTTTTATGAAGATATCAAGTTCATTGTGCTCTTAGAATTATGTGAGTGGATTCCTTCTGACCTGTCAAAAGTCAACCATCAAACTTCTTCCTGACTAGTCTTTTGTTACGGGAATCAGCTACTGAACAGGTCTACTCACCAACCCGAAGTCGAATATGGAGTGTTTATTTTGCTAAGTACCGTCT
>LUCM01002690.1:30545-105982 GCA_008360955.1 Fasciolopsis buskii | reverse complement strand
CCCGAACTGGGACGCGAACCCGGGACGAACGATCCTGATTCGAACGCCCTAACCATTACGCTACCGGGCAGGCTCTGAACGGTTTGTTGAACTTGACCACATCATGTTGCACCTATCTGTCACTGATTTGCACGGCTACTGTCGGCTAGCTCATAGCGATCGACCCCTAATGATAGATGAATTGTCTGCGGGTAGCCTAAGTGAGACGAGGGCTTTGGAATCACCTACAGAGCTTGACTACTTGGTACATGTTAGTAGTAAAAGATTTAATGTTTTCATGAAATGGCAATTTGAGCGATGACATCTCATGGTGAATCATTTCATGAAAACGGTCAATCTCCTACTACTAGTAAGTACCAATTTATAATTAACTAAACAATGAACGATATGTATTCCACGGTTCTTACCTCTCTGCCCTCATGAGAGATCAGACATTCCCCACTGTTTCCTTTTTCAGTACAGGTAGTAAATTATTTCCGATGGCAATCAAGATAACCGAAAGAACGCTGTCTTAAAAACATGACGGTTATTTGCGGCCTCTTAAGCTCCACTTTTGTTGTTTTCTGTCGCAGGTACAAACTGCTTCTAACACAATCCCAGGAACCTTTTACAACTGCGTCAATGGCAGATTCAGTAGTCAGTCGCACGCGTTAGTCCCAAAGTAGTAATAGTTGCAAAATTACCGTAAGCAGATAGCAGCATAACTTGGATCAACGAGAACTGAAGATCGCGGTCTCATCCATACAACCAGCAGTTCACACGCGCCCATGCACAGACGTCATTCGGCTACGTTTAAGTCGATCAATATCGAAATGCTAATGAGCAAGTTGCCTGGGTATTTGGCAGCCTGACTGGTCCAATCGTGAAAATACACACGCATGCACCAACTTCCACTGTTTGCATGTTTGGGAAACAGGGCCAAACACTACTGCAGGAATTATCATAATCGCTTGCATTTTCACTTTTAATTCCCGAGAAGCCCCCTGGGACCTTGTTCAGCTGAACTAACTGCCTCGTCCGGACTCATGTATTCCTACTCGGTAAATACGTCTTAGATTATTTGATGGTGGGACAAAAAATGGAACATCATATGTTGTTCACTTGCGAATTAAGCGTTTGGTGGTCAGACCGTCCGTTCTGTAGGCTAGAAGTCTTTGGTGGGTCCCAAATCAAAGCATTTAGTTTTGGTCTTTTAAAATGTAGTTTGGTTTCCCTATTCCCATTTTTAAGCATGTTCTGGACGACATCGTGGTTTGCAGCTAGATTTCACCGACTGGTGATGGGATTATATTAAGTGACAGCTTTTTTGTTGCATGTCGGATTAGTCTACCGTAAAGGGGATGCCCCATGAGCGCTGTAGCTGAACCGCTGTCCAGCGGTTGAATGACTCGTGAAGAACGTGACCGAATTTCTTAATCAACGATGACGCCTGGTTAGCTCGCGTGCACTCCTGAAATGAGAAAATACAACAAATAGCCTAATTCAGGAAATGACAAGTTCAGATAGAGAATCGAATAAAAAACATGAGTGAATAAGAGGACAAGCCGTTTTTTGGTTCAGCAACCGGCGTAGATTACAGGTCAAATAAGAACAAACAGTTCCTGACCAGTAGAGAAAAGAAGGACAAGAAATATCAGACTGCAAAGAACAGGTGTACAGGCTAGCAGCAACCCACTTTAACAATGGGGGTGTTCAACCAGTCATAACAACTTTTTCACTGATAAACTGAATTTATTAAAGAACACGCGTATGATAAGCACATACACATCCACAAGCATAAAACAGAACGAATACAGAAAACACGAGTACCGCTCGTTCCAAGAGGGGTAGGCCTACTAGGGAAATACTTTGATCCATTTTGTGTAACCCGCGCTCGATAAAAACAAACTAGTCCCCGCCGGAGAATGGCGAGTAGACAAACATCAACTGATCTGAGTAGACGAATTAGTTTCTGTGAACATGACTCCAATGGAAGCGCTTGTCGTAACCGAATCAGAGAGATCAGTGTCTCTATTGACGGGTTAATCCGGGCAGGCAGGAAAAAACAAAACAAAACACAGCAAAAGCTCAAACGGAATTAAGACATGTGTGAACCTCGAAATGCACGAACTGACTAAGGAATGGAGACCGAACTTTAAACAAAATAAAGTTAACAGGAACGGAATCAAAGTGCCTAATCCAAGTGAAACGTACAACAAGGTCCAACTTGTATGTCAAACGGCCATCATTGTCTGGAGCTTCAAACAGCAGATAAACTGGGTTGATTATTCAGCATGAGTAATGTATAGAATGGACAGAAATGGTCTCGACGGAAAAATGTGAAACGGTTCTGCAGAAGAATTTCTTTATGCTGTTTGTAATACTGCTGCTACCACTAAGATCCACTGCGTGAAGTGATATAAGACCGAATGAGGTCCACACGGACTAGATATCGTAACGAACCTGATGATAGAGGAATGGCATCTGCCATCAAACCGGTCAACGTGGCTCAAACGGCAGAAATTTTCGAAGCAACAGATATTTAATTCACTTGTCCGAGGACTAAATTGTTCACGCAGAGCTCCCGGTTGATGTGACTATTGCCATAACCGGTATGAATTCATTCAACGAAATGGAAGAGTAAACAAAACATCTATGGCAATATTTTACTTGAGCATCAACAAAATTTGGTTTGTAATTAACCATTTTTACTCTTTTGTTTTTTAAGCAAAAATATATTATATTTGATTATTTGTTTAAACGCAGTCTAAGAAAGGGATTTAGAAACTGATTGTTATAATTATGGTCTAAAGCTGAGTTAGTCCCACCTCAGTTAAAATTCCATTTGAACCAAGAGTGCTCTCAAGGGTAAAATTGGTCAAATTATAATTGTATAGTCCGTGAGCCCAATTAGAAACGCTGATGAGGCACGTGAAGCCTCGGGTTGTTAGTCACATCTTCAAGCTGATTGGTATCTGATATCCAAAATATGTGAGTGGGTTGTGGAGTATCTCGAAAGTATGCAGTTGTATGGGATTTCCGAAACACATAAATTAACCGCCAATTTTTTGAAATCAAACATTTTAGCAGTAAAAATGTCTCAGTGTTGGCAACCACGTGATTTCCTGAAACAGAAGATAAAACCTCAAAACTTTAAGCTAAGATATGAATTTACATGACTCCTTTTGTCCTATGTGAAATTCAGCATGGATGGAGAAAACAATAATAATCTTTCACCTCCTTAACGGCCGGACTCCTTAACAGTACCTGTCCACTGTCCTCCATAAATTTCATACCTGATCGACCGTCGTGTAGGCGAATCGGAATTGCGTTGCTAGTTACTTCGAGCACGATGGATGGTAATCAGTAGGTTCAAGCTCAGAGATACTGTATTTCAAACCTATGAGTCACAGGCTCTGCTTACGGATCCAAAATAAAAACCACTTCTGCGGTATGGACGGCCTCAATGTATTAGTCGACTAAGTACCTCCAGCACCCATTCTATCGGGAACTTGACCAACCTTTATTCTAATCACGAAATATCATCCACAATGCTGCAGATGCCTGCAAATTAGTAGTTCTTATAGATGGCAGGAGCAGTGGAAGGACTGGAAATAATCTGATTGAATACCTAAGCTTACGTGTTTAACTAATTATGTTATTTTCAATGCCGTCATGTTGAAATCAATAGGACAGAAAGCTGCTCCAGTTAAGGCTCTTGAATTTTCAAATAAGGCCCATTATGTCTCTCTAAGACTCGCATGCAAGTTCCCACTCTTATTAGTCATTCTCTGGCTTCGCTATTCGTTTATCGGATGACTTGTTTGGTAGTGCCTGTAGTCATTCTGGTATTGAAATCCGCCTGACCCTGCGAGCCAGGCATGCACCGTTAAGAGGTATCCCAATGGACAGTAGCTTGTTTGCGGTTCAGTTAGATGGCTCCGTTTTTGTAAGCAGCAATCAACGGATTTGTCGTTAGTTGTTCATCTTACATGTATATGCACTCAGTAACTGTAGCTCAGCTGAGGCTCATATCGTGTTCTTCTGGGACTCTCCCTGATTACATATTACTGCACATTCGACGAGATTCGCAGTCACTGTGGATGATTTCAGCGCTCAGTCTGGCAACTTATGGGAAATAGAATGGTATACTGGAGGTTCGTTTGCTGCCCCAGTAGATTACACCGACCTTGGTGACTGCCTCGCCCTAGGTTTTTCGACCATAGGCTGCTTTTAAAGGTCAAGCTTTGTCGTAAAAAGTAACAATGGCTCACCAGGGTTCTTCCTTAACCTCGACAGCATCGAACTCAGGCTGATCATAGTAATATCGGTCGCTGGTTGCATGGAGTAAAGTAAAATTGCGAATCATTCACGAACACAGCTGTGTACTCAGAGCATGCTTTTGTTTGTGCTGGTTGCTGTTTGTGCCTAGTATCTTGTCGCGACAATAAGAAACCTACCAGTCACGAACGCCCGATGCTGGACCACATTCGTCTAGTTGAATTTTATTAGATGTTTTGACGCTATTATAATCACAACAAAATACCCAAAATCCAAGCAAACATTGGGGATAAATCAATGATGCCTTTCTTTTAATGAATACTGTCACGAAGGACCCCAGACCTTGTGGGCTTCAGAAACAGTAGATTTCGTCAGCTTCAGATCGTTTGTAGGATATTCGATGATCCTTCCCTTCGGATGTGCTGCATACAATGTGAAGTGTAAGCCCGTGAGATTTTAACGGACCAGACTCCTGAAAAATGACGTTGAGCATTAGTGGATGGGGGAGTGTAGTGAGACCGAAAATATTGCAACTATTTGCAACAGTCACACCATTTCCAACTAATACGGAGTGCTGGCCCACGGCGGTCAAAGGTAAGGTACTCGGTCAAAAGATCCGAAGGCTCACGGAGCACCGCCTGGACCATTGAGAAGACCACATCACGGAAGTGTTGGTTGACCCACCACCACAGTGTGCTTGCCAATAATGCCTGCAAGTAGACTAACGCAGACCAATACCAGGACTCCATTGGAAATGCTGGTCATCAGAGAATTAGGTCTTCTCAAACGTGAGAAAGGTTACCCAAGGTAGCCGAAACGTCAGTCAGTTACATGTTCTACCGACAACGTTATGCCACCGACTTTTGAGCAATTACGCATGTAAACTCATCATGTGTCATATCGACATTTCGATACGCTTCAAATCTCGTTCGGTCTAAATTTGTTAACTAGTATTTATCGTCCTGGTGCTTGCAACGATGATTTCTCGTCCGGTATCAACCCTAACTCACAAATCAAAACAAGGATCCCATGCTACAACTGTGCGTCAGTACGTAGGCTTTTTCCGACAATGTTCCTGTCGGTGGTCATTATAAAAGGAGTTATGGAATCTTACAAATTAAAGCAAGGCTTTCACAAAAAGCCGCTTCAAAAATTTAACAAACCGGTGTATTTCCCCGTTAAAAAGGTTACAAATGGATGTACCCTGCTTGTTGACTGACTGAGCGCTATTAACTGAAAATTTAGTCTCCGCATGACAAAACTGTCTTGTCTACCGCAGGATCTAGAGTGAGTTGAGGCATTCCAGTCAGACGTTTCGGCCTAGACCTGAAGGAGCAGAATCCATAAGTGATCACAGCTACGTGTGTGAAGAAAGCCAGCTAATTGTGACGTCACTGCAGAATGGTCGTCTGTCACGTAGGGTGACCAAATTATGTAAGGCAGTTTCTGTTGAGACGAGAGTAATAAACAAATAAATACTACGAGACTTGTACACCACTTCCCACACTGTTTCGGAATTATGTCAAAGTCATTCGAAACTACCACCCCACTGATCTACTGAGATCTCATACATACGGGCCTAAAATGTGATATATCTCAGATAAAATTATCCACGTGTATGTAGCGCGAGTATCGCCGTTTGTCCGTGCACTGGCCTACTATAAACAAGTGAACCTGCACTTGCCAGATCTTCATAGGTGGTCGATTTTTCCAAGTTTCTAAAGTATTAAACAAAGCCAAAAATGCTTCATCTACAACTAAGATAACTTGTAAAATGGCTTAGATGGAAAGCGAGTAGAAGGTCCAAACTCTATGTCACGTTTCCGGGCTAAGACTTATCCGTCAAAGTCTACATTCACTTTCAACAAAATGCCCTGCAAAATGTGTAGTCATGTATGATTCGAGTCGTTATTTAGGTTCATGTGTAGCTTTACAAAAACTTCATACGATAAACCGATTGTGCGCTTCTTTAGTGAACATGAACGGTTTATTGAATGTCACATAGACCAAAATCCCAGAAAGAGAGCCTCAGTCAAGGTAAACATTTCATAAATTGCTTCTAACATTTTCAAGCTGGCTACATAAAGTAGTCTATAGGAGTTCTGCCATCGGATGTTTTGTTCCAACGCTCGTTCACCGGTGTCTTCACGAGGTAGACGAATCCTTATATTTCACCTGTTTAATATTTCTCAAATCAGTCAAATTATTGCCATCACTTAAACGGCAGTGGTGATAGGCAGTAAACGTCCACCACCAAAAAGGTCCATCCGTTTGAATACCGGATTTGTCGATCAATCTAGTGGCAGACAGCGAGTTACTGTCGCTCGTTACCACAAGTGACACAAAGAGACCTAATGTGGTCTTAGGTCAATTGAAGTTTCAAGATCACGGTTTCCGGTTCTTTCCCCCCATTTTATGTAGAGGGCTCTGTTGGTTGTGGGCCAGACTCTTTCGCCAACATTCATATGTGAAGCAATACATTGTCCCTATTGCCCGGGTGTGCCGAAGAATGACTTTAAGCGAAACGTTTGATAACAGCCAAAAGCGAAGTTGGACCCATCTGGTCTTCTAAACCTTTGTTACACAATGCTGACAGGAAGATGTCAGCTTTCAGCAATCCAATGCTGATCCGTTTACGAAAACCGATACTTTGTACCCAAAACCTAGTGACACAGACCATGTTTGTCGTGAAGATGGCTTTTATTGCTTGTTGTTCAAGGTTTAACTCATGTGCTCGTTCATATGATTATCACATAATTCTCAGACTGCTCTATGCACGGAGTTGAAAGGAGTAATGTTAATTGTTAACAGCTCACACGGCTGGTCTTCCTTCTGTATGGTTCGATTGGATGAAGAGCACAGAGTTTCAAATGACCTTAGGCTATTGTCAGGTGACCACAACATGGACAGCCAGGTTCCCCACATTTCTTTCTTTGTTCGTATTTGCAATGCCTGTGACAGGTTTGCTGGTGATCGTTTGAAATTCACAGAAACACTTGTGTCCCATGATTTCCAATCACTAGACAGTGACTTGTTCGAATGCAAATTCCACTGCTCCTGTGGCTCCCTGCATATCCATCTGAAGAATTTTTCCGGTGACCTGCGTCCCCGACTTCTGACGAACAAGGATACGGTTCAATCAGATATCTCTAATTTATTTACGTCTTTACTGAGGCTTTACAGGAAGAGGCAGGCTTTAGGTTCTGGTCCACGAGTTCTCCCAAGCGACGATTGGAGACGATAGGTGATATCTCAGTACAGCAGTCATTGGCTTTCTTACATTCGAAACACTTCTTCTGCTGTATAATCTCTCAACTTACTATTTCACAATCGACGTTTCACTGTACCTCGTTTTGCATGTTGCTTTGAGTTAGTAACCAAACTCACAACACGTCGGTTCCATGGGTCTAATTACAAACAAGTATAGGAATACCATTTCTGTATGTCACAAATTTCTGTTGTTTCCGAATAGTCTCCAAGTTATCCTGCACATGAAATGTTTGCAGACCAATCATATCTCTTCTATTCGAAACTGGCATGCGTCGTTCAAAGGTAATGAAACAAATGAATCTAATTGGCCTCCGTCACGAAAGTTGTTCAACATCTTTGTTTTTTTTTTACACGCCGGAAGCTCAAAAGACGACGAAACAACCAAAAAGAAGTTCAACACTTGGAGCAAAATTGTTCTTCTGAAAGAATGAACTTATTTGTAAATTGTACCCTCATTTTTCAGAGTGCTGAGAGAAGTAAAATCGAGATGTCAGTTGGTATAAGCAATTATTCGGTTCGAAGAAAAGTCATCTATGTTCCCATCTACTAAAAGCCTCACGCACCAGGCAATTTTATCATATTTTATCTTTATTGAAACACAAGAGTGATCCGTATGTATCCATTCCGGCTGTCTTCGACAGTCAGTAAAACGTCATGGCTACTATGTCATCCGTGCTTCTAGTGGACGAGATTTTTGAGTATTCAAGGTGTGTCATTTCTGAATCAAAAATGACTTCTCGATATCCGCCTTTAACACGGTGCGATCTTTGCATGTTGAAAAATGATTACCACTTATCCCACACAGCGTCTTTTCAAAACTTGTCATCAGTGCATGAGACGATTACGGGAATCTGGTACTATGTGACCTCTTATTTGCCACTGTTGGCCGCTCATGTGCACTCATTTCATGACAGAACTGATTGCGGGAGGAATTCGTCTCTACCGAGTTGATTGGAGTGCTTCCTACTGATAGTTTTTCATCAAAATTACTTTAGTTCATAGCACCACTAAAATGTTTGTTTTGCATTTCAGAGTCCTTTGGAGGTCATCTCCAGGTGAATTCGCGAGTTTCATTTTAAAGAATCGTCTACAGTGACTGCATTCTCTTGAAATTTTGGCTCTTAATAAACAAAATCCCGCGCATAATAAAACTGTCTGGAATTCAATCGCAAACACATCGAGAAAGTCTAAAGTGCTTTCATGCGTCCCGAATTTCATTTGGCACAAATTACTCAGATACTAAAATCTGTTTGCTGGTGCGCCGCATTACAGTCTTTTTTCCTCCATCTAAAATGAATTTCATTCTTATATTTGAAAAGAGTGCAGATCATTCGTGTTTCAGTTGGGAGAGTCATTGAGTGACCCCATTTTACTTCCATCGTAAATGCCCATCAATGCGAACTGGGGCCACATGATTCAGTGTTCACTTAACTAACCAAAGTGTGAGCTGAATGCTACCTATAAACTTCAAATTGAGACTTTCAGGAATAAGGGTGTCTTGATTTGTGATTTACTGTTTCTTTCACGATAAATTAAAACTTTTCTTCCTGTCTAATCTATTTTGGGGAGCATGATATATGGTCGGAATAATCAGCAGTGTGGTTTACGGGGCCTGAGACCGTATTTTGAGATGGTGGTTTTCCTTCGCACTAACCCAGAATGCTTGCATTGCTCATCTTATTCATTCTGATTGACTGATTTATGCTCCTCGCACCGACACAGACCGATAGACACTTGCAAAGTCGCTCGAGTTCACACAAATTCAGTGTGCCTAATCGCATCTAACTGACTGTAAAATTTTGTTTTTACCATTAACTGAACACTTTTATTATCAAGCTTGTGTGACACGTTTCAGTCACAGCTTACGTGCTATTTTATTTCTTGAGAGTATATGGATCTCACTTTTAAAGCAGATAGGCAGGCAGGCAATGCAAGGAACCGGTAGATCCTCAAGTGATATAAAAACTAGAACCAATTAGAATCTTCTGACCATGAGATTTTAAAACATTCGTTGAGATTTAAACCAGCTTGTGCAGAGAAATCGTAGATATTAGATAGACTGTTGAAAAAACCAAAGTCATCGTCTCTCGAAAAGGGTATAAGAGAGGGTGAAATCAGTGCACTTAAGCAGATAACAGGGGGAACTAGCTCATAAGTCGCTGATGTAAGTCGAGAAAAGATATGATGAAAGAACAGCATCCTGAAATACCCCTGAGCTGTTAATCAATGGTTTTGAATTTTTACTGTCCATCCGTGTGCCTTGGGATTGGTTGGTAATTTAGTCAGACAGCCACGCTTATTAAGGCCTGAGACAACCAAATGTTTACAGCTTGTAAAGTAGAGGAGACCGTGGGATCAAAAGAAACGTCAACAAATAGTCCGGAAAGGTGCGACGCACAGATTTCGTTAATGCATTTAAGGACTTACAAATATGGCGAATGAGGGAGGCGACAGCGTCCAAAGTGAACTTGTCAGATTTATGAGCAAACTGAAAAGGGTCGTCAGGGAGACGCACAAAAGAACAGGCGTTTAAATGTATTAGACTCCGTCAGTTTAAGTCGAGAAGAAGTAAAGACGATGGAGTGAAAACGTTTTGTCAGAGCAATAGAACTGCTAGATTTTGAGATGGGAATAATAGTGACGGGTCTCCAACAGTCAGGTATGGAAGACGAGATTAATGATGAGCCAATCATAGAAGTAAATGCATCGGTCAGAGCCACAGCACCATGTCTTAAAAGAGCTGAAGACGGACTGTTAGGACAAACCATTGTGGCAATTTTAGTGGTGCAGAGAAGGTCGAGCATCTCTTCCCTAGAAAAACTTATGACTGTCATATCATCACCCTGACCAAACATGACCTGCGTGTAAGTAGAAGGATGGATGAAAGCGCGATTGATGCTGTCGATATCCGCAGAATTTTTCATATACTTCTTCCCACACAACAGTCAACTGCATTGCCATAGGAATCGATTGCTGTTACCGCTCAAGAGTTGGCTGGTGAATGTAGTGCCGACGCTTTGATTTCCGCTTTTATTAGGTTGAAAATGTACCGCAGGTTTAAGTTATTACGAGATTTGTAGAAGTGCTCCATGCTTCTTCTTAGAGACTTCAGTTTCTGCGTGGAGATACGGCCACTTGAGACAACCAGTGTTTCCGAAGGGCAGCAAATATTAAAGACTGCGTTGGCCGTCTCTGTGAAAAGTTTGACATTGTCATTTAGCAGGAATCCAAAAGAGAAACAGGTAGATAAGAATGAAAGAGATTTCTGAAGATGAATAAGGCTGTTGTGTGAAAAGTTACGCAGGCGAACTTGGATTTGATTTGTTCGTTTGAAGGAATGGTAAACTGAACTAGAGTATATCTCGGGCCTTAACAGAAGCAGACAATGGTCGCTACTTGAAATATGAGCACGCAGTTTCAGGAAAAATAAATCGAGGTGTTTGGTAATAACTATCTAAAATGGAACCGCCTCTGGGGGGAGAAACGCAAAGGTCAGTCAAATCAAATATAGTCAGTGGTAAAGTAGATGCATGATTGAAATCACCTATATCAATATGCAGATTAGCCTCAAGAAAAGCAACAATAAATACTGGAAATGAGTCAAAAAAAGATGTGATATTGTGCTGCGAGCTAAGTGGAGCTATGTATAGATTCGTCATGACACTGCTGGTATGGCGAGAAAAACTGGAATGACATTGTGTTACGAGACAGTCTATTCCGTTGAGCGACTACGTATGAACAAATTCGGGCTTGCCTGACTAGAAGGAATTTATGTATTTTGCCTTACCGCCTCCAGTCTTCTTGTCCGAAACTCTGTCCTGCCGATGGAATCTGAAGCTGTTTATCGACACGAGTGAATCAAAGATATCCGGGTTCAGCCACGATTCTTGTATACAGATGATACACGTGTGAACATGGATCGGTGACTAAAGTGTGAGGGACAAGTCCGACATTTTCGTAACCAGAGAGCAGATGTTAGCACTCAATACCACCGGAATGGACATCTTGGCTGGAAGTGTATATTTAAAAGCTGCCTGCTAGCCAAACGAGGGCCTCTTTTAAATCGATAAAAACGTCCTTGGGGTGCAGAAATACGGGCTCCCAATATTTGTTGAGAAACGATATGGTTTTGAGCAAAAGTAACTTCGAGCGATTGAACCAAATTTTCGACAGGAAACCAACCGTCCAACAACATTTAGAGTCCACAGAAATAGTTTGAAACCAAAGGCAAGACAAATTTCGTTTTGTTAGGTCAATTGCATGATACACGAAAAAAGACTACAGTGGTCCAACCGGGCTGAACATTCCCCGTAAAATTGACATGCAATTTTACTGTTCGAGGACATGATACATTTTCCTTTACTTGCCTCCAAAAAGATCAAAAACGTCGCAGTTTCCACCCGGATGAATTTCAATTACAAAAGTCAGCGGAACACTTAAGGAAGATCCGGCAATCATTCTTATTATAACCTAATCAAACTTCATATTAAACCGAGTTGCATGCTCGGTCTGCTGAAAAGCAAGCAACCGAATAAAGTAAAGAAACCGAACGATTAGTATTGACTCTATTTTTCCGCAAACACATGCATGATATCAAATAACCGAATGTCTGCGCTAGCACTGTGGACGAGTTGGTGCCAAAAACAAGCCACCAAATTCCTCATTACAAAAATGAAATTACTAGTCCTGGAAACCTGCAGGTTCATTCTATCGCGCAACTAGTTTCAGGTCATCCAAAAGCTCAAATTCAAAACAAACTTCATGGTTTCTGACAACATGAGAACGTACAACCAGCAGCGCTCACGCACTCACATACTGCTATTTAGACGCTTGTAACCTAAACACTAAGATCAACAATTAGGGCCGTCGCAAATCCTGCATACCGGGGCGTGAACAACAGCAATTTTCAAAGTCAATTAGAACACGATTTAGTTTCTTGAAGGTAAGTTCAGGGTAACCCCGTGTAGTGGTCTGTTCGACCAGTGTAGAGAGCAACTCTTCATTTTCATTCTTTCCCACTATTAAAAAGCGCAACTAAATGTGGATGGTTTTTCGGTGGTCACTTCAGAACCACGATAATGCAGATTCGACGAAACAAAATACGATTTTTCTGCCGCTGCGTATCGTGTTTTACTACTGACAGTAGTAAAAGTCTAAATCTTCATTTTGTTGTGTAGCCGAACAAAAATGGATGAGTCGCATGCGCACGCGACCGATCACATTCAGACGCCAGGGCAAATGCTTATTATGTGACATTTGTCTGTTACTTGTGCATGATACGATTTCCATTGATGTCTATTATCCATCAGATTTAACAAATCGAAAATATCTTGTTTTCGTACTCTGGAGAGCATCAAGCACTGCCTACTAAGATGTACGATGAGCACCTGAATGGTGCCGTCTACAAGGTGGGAGGAGCATGTTGGCTGTACAGTTTGCCGAACCGGCATCTCGATCATGTAGACGCCAGTGTCCTACCTCCTCCTTCGACCGAAATAACTGCAAGTATGTGCCCCGACTGTATGTCTTCGTCAATTTTAAATTACGGTGAGGCTTCACTCATGAATAGGTTTACTTCTCTCCTCAATATATCTTGATACACACGTTCCATTCCCGATTGCTGGAGACCCGTCAATATTGCATATATCTTCAGAGCTGGTAATCGCAATATTCCAGCCAAATATTTTCGTCCCGTCGCTGTTAAAATTTGAGGCATTAAGCTAAGAGAATGCGCCTTCCTAAGACGTCAAACTTGTGTTTGTGTGCCCGACAAACCTTTCCAGTTTGTCTGCGAACCAAGCAGGTCCACCGTGGATGCTGAAGCTTCCCTGGTTCATTATATCACCAAATCCGTTGGATGTATCTGCTGAATCCATTTGATGCGCTTTCTTAGAATTCCGCTCTGCCTCCTAGAGTGATCCACAGTCCTTGCTTTTTTGCAAACTACAACAGTTCGACAGTTCCAAGCGCCTCCTGGCATGGCTATCAGACTACTCCAGAAACAGAATTCACTGGCCAAGACTGGGATGAAATAAATTTGCGCCATTGGTAAATAACTTTGGAATCTTGCAAAGAGCTGCTTTTTTATTGTTTGTTTTTAATTTGCCTCAGAGATCCATCTGCTGCTGGCCCTGGCCATTCATTCAAGTCCGCTAGTGATGTTGCTGTCTGAAAGCCCATATGCGGGACCCAGGATTTTTCCAACTTTCTTAGAAAATTGTCTCTCAGTCACAACTTTTCCTTTCGCTCTGGTTTGAGTCTCAATTTTTCAGAGTGCGTCCAATATTTGTTTACTTTTTCTCAGTCTGCTTACCCTTTATTATGCGTATACCATTGCCACTCATCAGGGTAAATTCCGTCAAGTAAGTGTCCAGCTGCGTAAAGAAGCTTGGAAGACTATCTTTTTGGATAAGAAGACTGCGGCATTTCCATGCTCTTCCTATTTGTTTACCAATGTGCTTTCTCCGCTCCTCTCTATTATGCCCCGTCAATTTTCCTGGTTTATTGAAGAAAGACTTCAGTACCCTTCATCCAGGACTGCCGGTTATCGGCTGTGTACCGTTCATACCACTGAAAGAACCGTACACTGTACGGTATGGTGTGCAGTTATCCGCGTGCGAAAAATTAGCACAGGAAAGTTTTTGGGATCCGTCACATCTGCACAATGTTTTTTTAATGCAGTTCTCATACTAGCACACGTTGTGCCCTCCGATCCACACCTTCCCATATGAATACGTATGGGAATTCGACTGTTCCCTGTTTAGCCCGTACTTTCATTATTCAAAAATGAGTATGGACTGACTTTCTGGACAATTTCTCATAACTTTACATAATTTATTTTTCTTCAATTGTAATTTGATAAGGTGACGAATGCGCTCACTATGACTGAAATGTGGACACCTGCGTGAGCAAAGTTCATAGGCTATACAACTTCACATACATGGCACTAAATTACACAATTCAATGCGATGAAATACAGTGCAATACAGTGCGATTTTTTTCAAGCTGAAAAATCTTGTCCCCGGTTTATAGCTTTTGGCCTCATCCCATGGGTTGGTTGGTTACCCGAACTTCTAGGCCACATACAGCGATATGGTTACTTGGACGGTCGTACAATGCAACGATTCACTGGCTTCAAAACTCTTGTCGTGACGACGGACCTGAAAATAGATACCACTTTGTGGTGCAGGTCCAGTTTAATTAGCACATGACCACACCCTCTAGCACTACCCACGGAGGTTTTCGTCTCATGCTCGCTTGAACTAAGGAAGCATCCTAACCACTTCTGGTATTATTTTGAAATTATTTCAGAACTATGCGCAAATGTCATGCGAATGCCCGATTTGGATTGTGATCATGCAAGTTTGAAATCCGATACGCCTAATACGTATATGTGTATAAACAAAACAGTGATTCGGTTGTGAATGCTTTGTCCTACAGTTTTCATGCAAAAGTATATGTTACCATTTCTATGATAAGAGACATGATTTCTCTGATTTGCATTATTTTCATACTTCCCAAAAGTTACAACAAAACTCCGACATAACGCGCGAAGTTTACAAATGAATACCGTGAACTAATAGTGGGTATTCAACAAGCAGTCTGTCAAACACTAGTACTGCCTGCGCCTCTCAACAACTTTCGATTTTCCTTGCTGCCCTTTCACTTAGGGTATGAAAGATGAATAGACTGAAAGCTTTTTATCATTACCTTTCAAATGCTAATTTCTCCCATAAAAGTGTACAGCGTTTTCCATAGAGTCTTTTTGTTTTTCGTATTTAGCAATCATTATTGTCGTTCACTAGGCAGTCACTAAAAAGCCACCATGTGCAGAATAATTGATCAATCATACCTCAGACAAACCGGTGCAATACTTTCTGACTGTGCTTCCTCCACTGAGGACGCTGTAACACAGCCATGAACGTGAGTGAATGACATTTCACAACGGTTCTGGTTTGGTGATCCTGGAGAATTTTATTTGGAACCACCATTCACAATCTATACCAACCCCGGAAAACTGGTGAAAACTTTTATACTTAATAACAGGAGCAAATTTCAATGGAACAGTCAAAGAGGAAATAATAACGAACAAAGTTTTATTTAGGCACCCGCCGATCTCTGCGTCAACATTGGAAGTGATTCAGACAGTCGTTTGGCTGAAGTGTGGCTAAAATCCCAGGAACTTAGAGAGGCTATCGGGAAAATTGGCCTTACCAATGACCGTTGGAACAAGTGAGTGCAAAACCTTATCTGGCTTATGCGGTCATTGGTTGCTAGTCGGTTAACATCGTCGGTATGAAACCTGCAGGACTCATATTCAAAAGATGATACTACTGATCACATCCACTTTTGATATTGTTTCAATTCGTCGGTGGGACTACTTCAAGATGAGTCCGAGTTCGTGATAATTTCAGTCGGATGCGGGCTGCTATATTACTAGTCGATTAGCAGTATAGAACTTTAACTACGAAATCTACGTACGCACATTTCAATTCGGCTGACTTCATTCACCGAACGGTGGCGCACTTCCAGCAAACGCTGCAGGTATACCATGGCTACAGAGTAACCAATACCTATCAAACGGAGTGATCCAAGAATAATAATCATCATCAACGTCATCGGCCTTGAACCGCATCGGTCCTAGGCTGAATTTCAGCACCTTTTTCCGGGCGATCCCATACACCATTTATTAATGTCTACTCTATAGTAATATTGATGACAATTAAAGGTTATCCTCGATCACGTTGTAAGTGACAATGAAGTAATCCATCTGAAAACTCACGGTAACCGGCCCGTGGTCTTCACATTTTCTCCTGTTCTCACCTACGCATCACGTCAGATGACAAAACCTACCTAACAATATCAGTAATTCTGTTTCACAGTACTAGCAGAGCCTCGGATGGAACTGTGGTTTCCATAATAACTTGATGCATATTTCCGTGTTTATGGGAATACTGATTATCATTTTCATGTCCACAAAGTATCCCCCTCCTAGCCAATGGTCATTTGTCGAGTTGTTTGGCAAATATTTCCTGGTAGCACCTACTCGTAATCAAAAATGCCCAGTGCGGCTGTCAGCAAACAGAAAACATTTTCGTGTAATCCCATTTTACGCACGTTTCCTCGTTAATCAGTATGTTGTCCTCCATGTCTGATTATTGTAAAATTCGGCTGATAGACCACAATGAGGTCTACAAAACCCATAAGTTCCTCACTGACAGACTTTCCCAGTGTGCGCTGATAATGACCAGATCCGAGGGTTCTAGAGGATGAATAGAAGCTTAAAAATTGTGGAAGATCAATAAAAGAACATGGATCAAGGGTCAAATAAGTGAACTTTTGTCCTTCACGAATGAATTATTTTACGGACTGTTCGGCACTCGAGTGCCTACTGAGCTCGTTCGTAACTGCTATATATATATATATATATATATATATATATATATATATATATATATATATATATATATGTATATATAAACACTATGTGGACCTCAAAGTAGATTTCGGCACAAGCGGAAAGTCGATATATGTCTTCTGTTATTCGTAAGCCAGCGTAATTTGATATTCAAGCTAATGTTCATCCGGTTCGTGTGCATGTTCAGAATAGTCTAACTGGACCGCTTGTCCGCGTAACAGAAACCCTAAGTCAGTCAACTAATTCAGTCGATCGATCAACAGATCGATCAGATAGCCGGTGCTGTAGGTAGACACTTACGTGGATGAATGTTTTAGTTAAAATCTAACCAACGAACCTTGTACTTGTGCATGCGTTTTTGTCACCTTGTGTGTGTGTGTGTGTGTGTGTTGAATGGAGATAGAGCCCGCTGTTGATCTAATCCACTTCCGCATCATACTTGGTAAAGATCAACATTTAATTTAAGTTGTCCATGCGTCAGCTAACGCATGCAGTCCATTCGGATATTTGAAACAATTCGTAACGAGCGTAATCTCACCGTTTTTTGGATGTCACTAGTTTCGACTATTGATCGTATCCACACTTTGATCATGGAGTTTCAAGTTTGGACTGATTTGTTGCATTCGCTAGGCTTAAGTTATGCATCTGGTGGACCACCCAAACTGAGTCCATTGGCATGATACGAGCCCAGCTTTCCGTGATTTTCAGTTTTCAAATGAAATGAAAATAATGAAATCACAGTTTAGTAGTTCCAAGAGAAAAGTGATAAACGTAGTGGAAATCAATCTCCTGTTGGTCTACATCCACACATCTCATATATGAGTTATTCTCGAGTCAAGGGTCTGGTCATTCTTTTCCCAGCAATATTTAGATAAACAGGCGATCTGCCAGCCATGATCCAAAGAGATTAGCACAGTGTGGCCGTATTGGTCTTCATTGTAGCCAGCATTTCCTTCACTTTGACGAGAAAATTCAAAGGGACAGGAAGTCATGGTGTCCGTGAGGACATTTCACTTAAAATTCTAAAAAATTGCAGAAACAACATACTCAAAGTCTTTAGAATGAAATCATTCTGACAAAGCTAAATTCAGCATTCTGAGATGGAACAAGGCTGGAAAATTCTGCTTTGAGTCCATTTTAATGCAACATGAAATCGAAACTTTACGAAATATTTGCTCTCTTACGAGATGACGATGAGGCGATAACCGTAAATGCCGTCCATCATCGAAATCGGTAACATTCGTTCAGTCAAGTGATAAAACTCGAAATCGAATGTCATGTATACCTCACACATCTCATGTGCCAAGAGTCTTAGTGTCTTGTGCCGCATAAATTTTACAAGGGTAAACAACGACGGGCAAACCGCATTTCGGAGAGCTCAGTAAAACGATCTCATTTCGAGTAGGAAGAAAACCGCCTACGCGGGATTGCACTTCTTTCTCGTGATTCTATAGGAAAGATTTGTAGAAATAAAACTAGCGGCAGAGACCTGATATCGTTCGTCCCCCAGACCATAGTTCAATTTCCTAGTGATATCCCCAAGCCATTGTCGACTATATGTCGGCCTCTTTATAGACTATCCGAGACATCATTGCATGACTTAGTCTCACCTAGTATTTCCGAATTTGGTATGATCAACATTTGAGCAACTACTGATCCACAATTTTAGTGACGTAACCTGCTTGTCAATTGTGACAGTAGCCTAGGTTGCACACCTGCCTGCGAGTGTGAAACGGAGACGTTGCACTGTTCGAAATCATACTGGATTCCAGGGCGTTGATCTTAGTCTCTTGAATAAATCTCAATCTGAACATTTGAGTTTATCAGAGTTACTTGTATAGATCTACCTCTAGAATTCTGATGGGTCGGTCCCTAGGGAGAGCTGGTGCTTTCTACTCAAAAGGACCGTTTGTGTCTTACCATCGAATTCAGCGATAGTTATATTCCAGCAGAAGTCAGAGCATATATGTAAAACCTGCAATCAAGGAAAGTCTTACGATTTCTGTGGAAAGTTGTGAAATTAAAAACAACAGCTCTGATGTCCATGAAATCGCTCATCATGCGACATCATCCTTAAATCCACGGTTAAGATTTATAAGAAAATACTGTACAACTGTTTCTTCCGTTCTGCTAGGACTCATCAGCGGCGCAGATCCACCGCGACTGAACTGGGACGCGAGCCCAAGAGAAGCTACTGAGTAGAACTTCTTATTTATTGTGCTACCGGACAGGAGCTCAATGGTTAGTCTTGCCCGACCGCATAATGTAGCACGACCACGGGTCGCTGGCGCTAAACGTTCCATTTCCGTGGCATAATATCTAGGGCCCTCAACTCAGTCGCTTATCTCAGGCTCGCACTCCAGTTCGGGCGAGCTGAATTTGCAAAGCTCATGATTCCTAATGGGTCAGATGAAACAGATGTACAGTATTTCCAAGGGTTCTGAACTGTGAGTTGGACGATGATAAATTATTTCCTGAACCATACCATATCCTGCTACCAAACCAATGTCATTGTCATTCGTAGTCCCTTTCGAAACCTTCATCGAGTTAGTGTTGATCGGTCAGTTGCAAGCCATTCAACATAGCTAGTATGTGAATTGCAGTTTGTGGAATGAATAATTTTTGCGAAGACGGAAGCTACGAAACAGAATAGGAAGATGAAACAATAAAATAGTTGCATGTTGAGCAACTGACTGTGGTAATGGTGGCGATTGGCTCAATGCCACCAAATTAATAACAATGAAGAGGTATGATAAAACATCATGGATATTTTATGCATCCAACCCTATTGACTACTTTCTTTCTTGGAAAACACAAAGAACAAACCAGCATTTTCTCATAATATTGCCCCTTCTTCAACGTTCACGGGCATGAGGATATTCCAATGCGCTTAGTTCTGAGTCGGTTAAACCGTCACAGGCAAAGATTGTACATCCAGGATGAATATGATCGGGTCTTGGCAACTGTTTTAGGCTGTGAACAAAAAGCGCGAATTTTGTTTTCACTTCTAATATAAGATTAGTAAGAAATCATAGATTAAATAAGTCTCCCGGTATGCTAAGGAAATTCAAACCCAATGATCTGCTCATGGCCAACAGTGACAAGTGTATTTCTACTCTAATTTTATTGTTACTAAGTTAATATGAAAAAGAACAACCAATTCCAACTGTCGTGTAGGCTACAGACTCCCGTTATTAGTTTGCTTTACGCTACTCTCGACTTCATTTACTAATGAGACGATAGCGTGCACTATTTTTAGAAGGGAATTGCGGTTGCCTAATGAGGAGGTTGACCGGCAGTAAGAGGGTTCGATTCCGTGACCTTCAGGTTGAAATGCTACGATGGTTCCTGTTTGATTAAGGCCGGTCGATTATTTGAGAACAAAGTTTCGTGTCACTGCGCGTCGACTGCTAAATGTTCACTTATGGATTTTAACATTCGGGGAACAAAAGCTAATTCTACTTCCACGAAGATAAGTGGACACACAGCTCTATGATTGCCTGGAAGTAGCATATTCTTGTTTACTGAGCGGAAAAACATTCTGTTTCACCGGTTCGTCCAAGATGTCATCTTTCTTCAGCTATAGAACAATCACTTCTGATTGGTAAACCAACGGATTTAATTTAGGCTAAATACTACATTTCTGCCGGACTCCCTAATGGGATGTTATCAACTCTGTCTGTTGCATTTAGTATGACGGCATAACTCCAAGTGCACACTAATTACGCTGCTTAGTGCAAGACTGTTGTGATTTGGCTGAATTCCTTGATATTCAACTCTCTGACGCTTGAACTGTACTTTACCGTACTTTCCCATGATGTCTCCCCGTTGTCTTTGAGCGTGAGTGCTTCAGAGGTGGGTTCGGTTGAAAGCATTTTGCCTCTAACAGTGTCCCCACAACTGTTAATTGTCAGTAGTACCGTCAGTAATCAAGATCACACTTCAATTTTTGTTCCTCAGTTTTACTATTTTACCTCCATCATTTGTGTTAGGTTATATCTCAAACATTGTTTGAGGTTTGTTTGGAAGAGGAAAGCATGTAGTCATGCCCAAAAACGTAAACCCGTTCATTGTTTCATATTTAAGTTCCCCGCCATTTACTTTTGTCTTTTCAGTCGGTTGTAGTCGATTAATAGTGCGGTCGACTACAAGTTGGCATAATAATCGATCTGAGGGCTTGAAATAATTTATTGGAGCAAGCCAATAGCCAGAATGGCATTCATAAACACACAGCGACTAAACCACCCCGGCTTTTCAGTTGCACTAATTTGTCACACTGTCACTAAAGAGAGGTAATGCTTTAGAGTTAATTTTATTCAGATCCGTAAGCAGTTGAGCGAGATTCACTGACTTATTTTGGTTGGCTATACAATAAATATTCACTTCATGCACTAGCCTTTTTTCTGCAAAAGTGTCATTTCTAAGGTTTTCAAGACTGGGTTAAGTATCAAGCGGTTGTATTGGCCACGTTAGAAGTTTCTCACATGAAACAACTATCTGAGTCAACTCACAAATCCAAGGTCGACTGTGGAGCACCAACTTAGTAAGTAACGTTGTATTGATGAGTCACACAAGGTTCTCGACAGTTTTGTACGATGGATATAAAAATTTCAGTATGTGGGAATATTTACGTGAAAAATCAAGCAAATGTTATTTTCATTTTAAAACTCGTTACATTTGCACGGGCAAGGCCACTATTCTTCTTGTCATATGACTTAATCTAAGTTAACCCAGCCTCGGTTAAGAAGTGTGATGCTTTCCGGCTCCAGACTCCTAGTTCAAACGGCAAATGTTCCCTGGCGCTGAAGCATGATGTATTGATTCAGTGGAGCGACTGACAGTCAGTTTGTCGCTAGTTTGCTTATACACTTTCGAGAAACCAAGAATAGTTGTAGAAGAGCAGAATCGTAGTTAAGAAGAGGACATTTTAAAGTGAGAATCACCGAAAGAGCTGGTGAGATGTGGGAAATCTGAATATCCGTACAATTCACCGACAACACAGTAAAGGTCGACAAGAGTTTCCTGGGATAGGTTTAACGGTACGATAACGAGGCAGATTAACTACTTCATTCGATTGGTAAGGTAGGAAAATTTTCAAGAGTAAAAACGAGTTGCTTGTAAGAATTATGAACTCAAGCCGCTAAGTTTCCAATGAGACTACGTACGATTAAGAATCGACTAAGAATCGCCACAAGAATGTTAGCGAGACAATGTATTTCCAATGTTAGCTCAGATTAGCGATTATTAATCCGAATGAAAAAAGCACTGTAATATTTAAAGGATAGTGCTGATTAGAAAATTATCAAATTTATGAACCTTAAACAAGGCTCGGACAAGGTTTGAGACGATATATGGGAAAATTTATCCTCCCACGGATTGCAGCCAACTGAAAAATAATCTGAGCTATTATTTGGACCATCCGCAAAAAAGTAATGCATTGATATCAGTGCAGCTGTTCTCCTCATAGTACGTTATTTTCTGTTTTTTCTTCCGGTGATTCTCGAGACCATCATACAAATGAGCGTAACCCTAGTTGTCACATGAATCAAGTACGTAGAGAGTGGCGCTTTTGATGGTATCTATCCCTACCTCAATCCATCTGACAGACATGCCACAGGATCTCAAACATCTACGACATTCGCATGTGTAGTAAACTTTCTAGATGGAAACATACTCTAGTACTTTGTTGTCAACACCCTTCTCGGTAGCAGGACATTGTAAAACCGTATTGCTTTTGCTACAAATTGTGGCCCCACATGGGATCGATCATGATAATATAGCAGCACCAATACAACACACATTGTAACGGATCAGACACGAGACCGCATAAATGAAGTCGGCAAACAAATCTCGTTAAGTGGGAATCACGTCAGAGTTACTAATTAAAAAGAAGCGCCATTTGTGGAATTCTTCTGGGTCATTTGTAGTTGCAGAAAGTTCGCATTTCAGTTCAAGTGAGTCCCCAAAATTTTTATTTTAGTTTCAGGCGACAGCAAAGCTCTACCAAAATTTTTCACTTGAATAGCACGCAATCTTATCACAAAAGAATCTAATACTTTTGTGATCGTTTTTTTGTCTTTCTCTAAGTTAATTGAATGAAGCTGGTAGAAGAAATTTACGTCCTATTCATCCAGGCATAAAAATTCTTGGAAGAATGAAAACACTAGCTTTTTCATCTACGAAAGAAAACATTTTTTGCATTAGTGACAACTATATTTCATCCTTTAACGACGCTCCGGTCGAATCGAATCCAATTGCAGCAGCAATCGCAATTTACCTGTGACAGATTGCGGCTATCTTCAAACGGTTCACAAAATTACCACCGCCGATGAAAACTTTTCTGGGAGGCTGAGTCCAAAAAAACAAAGATAAAATTGCTGATAAATTTTGTTCCAATTTGTTTTGACTTCACTTTCTGTGTGCGACAACCTTGGGCACTTAGAATCTGCCAAATTACCATGGCAAATGCCCCTAAATTGTCAGTTCAATCGATTTTTCATAGGTTTGGTCTGCTACAGTAAAGTGCTTAGACCATATGACACAAAGCTCAGATGCACTAGTACTAGGTTCAGTTAATTTGCGTTTAATGAATTTCGACAGAACATTACTGAGTAGGCATACCTGATGAGTAACTATAACGCCAAATTTGGTGGTGAAGTTTTTCTTTGCCATTTAGGATACCAATGGGGACAAAAGTCGAAACCTGGGGAATGTGTCCTTTTTTGGACGTTATCTTTGCCTAGCGGACGAAAAAGATTTCACAAATTACCGTCTTGACTCAAAAAGCAACTCATTCTTCTTAGTAAATCAAGCGACATTATAGTGTCTGACCCTGTTTATTGCACAGTATTGTATTCATCGGAGCTTCACAGAAACCCCGTGGGTCTACTATTTATTAAATAAGGCACCACAAATGAAGGTAGCAGTGTAGCCCTACTTTAACTTATGAACATACCATCAATCAGTCAAAATGAAAGAACGGGGCAGTAGTAAAAGTACGGTAAGCAAAACTCGCTCTTGAAGACGATCATAATAATCTATTCAAGGCCATTTCTTATTCTCCTCTAGCTGCAATACAATTGTGTGCATTAGTAATGTATGGTGATGCATATTTCAAGATGGTGACGGAGAGCCATGTTTGCCTGAAAAACTATCAACGTGTGTGAGTGCATCTAACCTCGGAGGTTACCGAGGGCGGTGATATACCGTAAGTCGTGTATGATACTAATACTCACATTGTGGCGGGGACAGCTGTGACAATGGTAAGCTAGCTGATAACCTTTGGGGGAAGTCATTATTTACAAATCGTTCTCGGAAATTTCTAGACCGTTAGGGTCATCAAAGTGACTGTTACAGACGAATACGGACAACTCTTTACTACTTTCCGTGCCTTGGTAGAATTACTTGCTTCGTAGATTTTGCAGAGCACTGGCTAGTAAGAAGGTCCTTGATTCCACCTGTAGCGATTGGTGAGTTCATCTAGAAGACCCACGTTTTATGTATGGATACTCGGTTTGTGAATCACGCAAAATACAGCAATTCTCAAATGGTCATAGACAACGGCACATGTTAACCGAGGGCCCGGGAGGTCATGTCAGCTTTTTTAAATTCAATTCTGATCTGATGTTTTTGGTAGTTTTCGTCACAAAATGAATTCCATGATAATTTTTCAGTAAGGAGTACGAACAAGAAACTGGGACTGGTGAAATCATTTTTTTCATGAAATAGTTCACCATGTGATATCATTTTTTGTGCAAATCCATACACCCCAGGGGTCTGGAGCATCCCGATCAGCGAATTGTGTAGAACTACAGAAAGAAGTCCCTAGTAAAGTAGTGCGGTCTTTTGACCTACTTGATTTAACAAAACAAGTGTTAATAAGGCTAGAACCAGCTGCCATGATAAAAACGAATGGAGATGTACACTTGTACATTGACAACCCCAAAAACCCTTCGTTATAGCTATTAGTTTCTGCTGTTCTTAGCCCATGTAATCTGAATTAGTGGTTACACTTTGGTATGTTGGACTTTAGTAAGTTATTTTCAGCGTCAGAAATAGATGAGTCTCTCTGGCTGTACATGCAATTGGAAAGACGTAAAATAAACACATTTATTGTTTTGGCTTGATATTTTGTCTTTGCATCTTCCAGTCCTGTCTCTGTATTTTTTCTCATCACCATGATGTCGGGAGCCCAGAGTCAGAGTTTTATCCTGTCTCTTGCGGCGGGACTCCGCTAATGTCAGAAAACGCAGTGATTTTATTGATCTCTAACAAGATGACCAGATTTGATGGGTCCTGGCTTTGTCCTTAGCGGCCACTTTGTGCGATCGAATGAGACGGGTTCCGATGAGTAATATCTTTGGGTAAGCACTTTTTAACGATATGTACTGATACAAAGAGTTATCTACATGCAACTGACAGGATACTGCTCAATCAAGCGGGAGTTTTTCCAAGGGGACTTATGTGTTGAGGTCCTCGGATGTGACGCTAACTGGAAATATTTAGGACTGCTTGAAGCAGATTATTACACTGACAAGGAAATTGTCAAACCTTTGATGTTCGAAACATGGCCTGATAATGGGTTATGTTCATCGATTGAGTGATCAGCATACCGCGAAGACTATAGATGGAAAGAAATGGAAGTTCAACTGGGTTAACGAAATAAGGATAGCCAACTTTCCTACAAGCGGTACTATTTTTGTGCTCATTCATTGCGACTTCCATATTTATTATACATAGCTGACACGTTTCTCGAGCACTTCGTAAAGGTGGGACAGTTTTGTTTTTGCGCCTGCGCACTTTGAATAAATCCACTTACTGAAAGTCAAAGTCTACGCATAGCTTTGCTGTCGCCTGCAACTATAGCCGACCAGTTAGAATCTCGTCGACTCGAGAAAGTAGAATGCGAACGTCCGCCATGGTAACTGACTGCAATACCTGGACTTGAAATCGGTATATGGAATTCGGCCTGTCGCAACAACGAGCCGACAAAAATTACTGGACTGGCTCCGACCCAGGCTAAGCAACTGAAGACAATGAGAAGACCATAGGAGATAATAAGCAAGTTTTAGTCTTATTTATAACGCGTGCTTATATGCAGAATTGGATAAATCCTGCTGGTGGAATACCTTTCGCCCAGTCGCCTTCGAGGAATGTCTGGACTTCGAGGCTGCCTGTCCCCGAGGTTCTCACTGCCTGGCTGTCTTGGGAAGCTAGCGCGAAGCATTATCGGACCCTATCACGCGCCTTGCACGTAGACTTATCAAACAGACCCGAAGATTTTCCGTCAGCGCTGTCTCGTTTACTTATTATGCTTATTTATCTACATGAAAGCGTTGTGAATAAGCTAACGTGATTTCTATCAGAGGGCATCGCCTTGCAGCCTTCACTTGCATAGTTTGTGGTCGGATCTATTCCAGCACTTCTTGTCTTTAGTATCTTTGCACCATCACGATTGACCACAGTCCTGGTCACCATTTCTCAAAAGAAGCTGAATGAGTTTCGGTTATTTTAAGTTCAGTTTTCGCTACTTTGGCTCACTTTTTTCTTTCCATTTAGCCCTATTCCCTGGTCTTCTTTTCTATATACATTCTTTCTATTCCGCTATATAGGTCGGCGGAACTGGCCCCGTTCGATGGGGCTCTCTGTACTGCTTAACGCTGAAAAATGATGACGGCGGCAGTCCCTTGCCTCAAAACAGATTTGGTTTCTGAGTTTCACCGAAATAGTGATTTTTCCAGTACCAATTCAATTCCCTTTTGAGAGCCACTTTCGCGTTAATTCAGTGGTAGAACACTCGTCTAGAAAACAAATAAGGTCACTTGTTTGACTGCAGCCCTTGGAATCAGCCTTTCGATGCGCACCGTGAAAGCGGACTGTGCATTCTGTACGACCAATTTTCACTTCGAAACTGAAAAGCTGGGGCAAATGATTAGTCTAGATCAAAAACAAATGCTGTCTGTGAGGTCTGTGTGAGGATCTTCGCGAGGTTTTTCTAGTAGTAGTAGATATTTATGAAAATTCGTAATTGTAACGTTACACGAATAAAAATATCTTTGATCAAACTAAATAGGATAACACTTTCACGCGTTCCGATAATATACTGAGTTCTTGTCATGTCAAAATCAGTGTAAGGACGATTTTCTCCGTGCAGATGTAAAGTTCAGATAAAGACATCCAAGCAGCTGGTAACAGTCGCCGTACGCTTAACGGCGATACACACATGTTTGTACTCAAAGAAGAAGGATGACCGTCAGTTATGTGCGATTGATCGTCTATCTAAATAAGCTGTTCACGTGTCCACTTACCCCCCACACCCTCTAGCACAGGGTCTCCACATCGCTATTTTGCTTGATAGCCATTAGATTTAGCTTCGTCTGAGCAAAACCCTCGCTGACCAATAGAAAAGTTGCGATGCGAACGCCTGACCTAGACACACAATTTTGATTGGGCCGTAGGAAGACCACGCGTCAGTCTGTCACATTGAGCGACTTGATAACGGTGGTTCACACGTGACGTACTGGCATTGATCCGGACGAGACGGAGACGGTGACTGAGACGGAGGGTAGCGGGCTTGTTCTAGCGCACTGAGGCGGGATAATGTACGTGAAATTTTGTTGGTATTCGCGATGAAGTAGGTGAGTGTTCGGAAGCGCTGACACTGTATTCCGTCAAATGAAATTTTGTCTACCATGTTTCCAAAGTAAAAATAATAAGCAGTCACCGTGATATGAAACGCTTAGTTTGGGGCTTCTGCAACCTACAGTGATTGCTGAAGTTTCAGCTTTCCCTTTAGAAACAGTTCCACTTAATTTAGTTAATCTAATACTCATACGGTTTTGGTTTAACAATATTATGCCGTCTATGGTACTCCTGGAAAGTCATTTTGCAACACGAAAAATGTTTTGAAGTAGGTTTCCGTCGTATTGTAATAGGATTTACATTGCACTAGGATCCTTGTTGGCCGCTACATCTACAAAATAGAAAAACGACGACACGCTGGCATATGGGGAATATGCGAATTTGATAGGTCACCAGATATTTGGCATGAAATGAGTTTTTAAAGAGTAGAAATATAAGCTCCGTTTGTTCTTCATCTTCCCTGTTTTGAACTGATGGTTTGGTTAAGTAAGTTTGCATTGAATAAATTGAATTGCTTAAGCACTGGAACACGTTAACTAAAAAGTTCAGTTTTTACAGGGCAACATTTAGGAAAAGAGTAAGGTCACTGTTAGCGTAAGAAGCAGAGATTAGTAAGCATTGGTAAGTATTGGGTAGTGATGTGATATTGTTTAACACTTGAACAATTTATCTCTCATTCCAGTGATACTGACCGGCTCGCTAGTGCGTGTAGAAACCCACACTGTTTTTATCGCTTCCTTTTAAGCATGCAATGAATGACTACTGTCGATTTTCAGACCACGAAAAGCGTTTCAGGCCTTCAACTCCTCCGACCGAATAGTCGTTATTCCGACACTACTGAGCAAATCCATCTAGGTTCATGCGCTACTTTCGGCATTCCTATTTCTTTGGTCCATTATTTATTCTCTTTCGTAAGTTCAAATAACCCTTCGAAACGTGTTCGATCGACAAATCATAAATTGTAATGGGATAATGTACCTCTGTTTGAGTAGAAAATGGACAATAATCTATTTACAAGTGGACCTGGAACAATATTTTGTGCGCTGTTCCTCTTCCGCTGTCCCGGTAGTAAACATGTTTGTTGACGCCATTGTGACAATGCCGTCTTCAAACAACAAGCACTTAATCGAAGCGGTAGTGTGCGTGACAAACGAGTCCAAATGTGGTGAGCTTATTTCATTGTTTTATTAATTCCGATCGGTACGAGGAGTTCAGTATCATTTGATCGTGGCAAGGAAACCGATACGCTGATTGATTTCATTCTGCTTCCTATCACACACACATACACAGTCTTTCCCTGTCTACAAATCAGTACTTGCACGGAGCCCTTACTGTGCGACTTTTTTCTGGTTGTTGTTTTTAGACAAAAAGGAAAACATTGTCAGTTCTGTAGAATCGAACCCATATCGCCTTTAGATTGGTATGATAATTTTTTTCCCCATTGGACTTGGTTTCTTTCATTTCTTCACTCTCATTATCCTCCGGCAGATAGGATGCAATAACAACAATCCATATCTCATTGTCACTTCACTCTGAATCCCGTTACTATGTAATAAAGGCCAAATCTAAACTGGTGTGCTGGATGTGATTAACTCCGGAGAGGGAGGCGGTGTTCTTGAGAACGGTTATTAGAATAGATGTTTGATCGTCAAACGGCATCCTCTGGATTACAATTCCTTCCAGCCAGGTGTGATTATTAGAACTTCTCTATGATACCACATATCCGATAACAAGTTAATCGATCATCTAATCCACATCATAGGGGAAATTATCAACACTGATGCACATGACGGCCTGTTACGCAAAGGTGTATCATTACGTTTCAACTAAGTCATCAGTTACGTGCAGAGTGCGTGAAAGTTATTGCTCCTAACAACCGAGCGGAAAAAGCAACTAAAGATTCCATATTATCTTTGTCAAATTTTCCTTCAATTTTTGAGTCTGTTGATGGGTTTGTTTTTCGCTCTTTCAGTATTCTCTTTCTAATAACAAGTGTGTTATCACTCTCGCTCGTCACAATTTTCCGTGTAATTGTATACCGTGTTTATCCCATCCTACCTGAATCCTTGATTCACTCTTTCAGAAATCTCCACATTAAAAACGTCTCCTTTCACCTCAACTGCTGTCCAGTTCACCACAAATGAGTAATCTAAGTTCCATCTCCGAGTCTCATGGATGATCTCCAGCGCTCAACTTTTTTTCTGCCTGTACTCATCTCAAATCTTTATTGTTTGCGTTCCTCATATTTTGGATTCGGAAAATCCAGTTTTCTACTGCCTATTGATTGAGCTTGCCACTTTTTGTACTGGTCGCCAAAGGCTGTTCCGTATACTTGTATTATTCTTGGCTTACATAAAAGGCTCATTTCTTACCTTATTCATATTCTTACTGATCGCCGATGAATGGTTAGGGAATTTAAGCTTCATCTCCCCAGGCAGTCAGTCTCGTGTGTGTGTATGTGTATGACTGTTCGGCTTTCGGTAGATTTTTTCATCTGTTACCTTCTTTATTAATGAAATAACAATGCACATCATTTTCCAGGAAGGGGGCCGCGGCCGACAGAGGATTGTCAAGTGGAGAAGTTGGCCGGCGGTGGGAGAACTCGAACCCGCGAAATTCGCATCCAAACGTCACGACCTTATCCGCAAGCCGCGCGGTGAATTAGTTGCGTTTTAACGCTATTTCCACTTACTCAGCTTGATTCCCGTGGGTAGCGGGATTATAGCCGAAAATAGCAGATAGGTCTTGGTACATAAGTTACATTTACCAGAATCATTGATCTAACCATAACTGCAGGATTACGTGCATCTCACAACAAAAGTGTTTTCCACAAAAACGCTTTGGAGTTATTTTCACTAACCCAAGCACCGTCATCGTCGCTTTTGGTGATGCGGAAATAGCCAAATGGGTAGTCGAATAAGACCCTTCATGTAATTACATTCTGCACAGATGCTGAAAATGTGAAAAAATGTGGTTCACGCCTTCAAACCAGGTTCATCTCCTTGGAGTTTACGAGTGCAGCATCGAAATGCATTTGTTGCTGTATTCGCAGATATCGCGTGACGCTTTTGCCTAGTCTGCTCCCGGGTCTAAATGAACTCTGTCGATATCGTTTGGCCAGTCATCCAGTCACTGTTATCTCTCCTGTTTTGCAGTACAAAATCTTGTTTCTCGATAATCCTTATGAGTAAGGACGGGGTTCGTATGTGGTTGCCACTTTGTTGTTCCAGTGTCTGAAAACCCTGACCAGAATTTTGTTAGTTTTTGTAAACTACTGCATAATCTAGTTGCATTTCAGTCGCTGAATGATTAGTTGATGTAATTATTGTGAGGAGGCCCTCTTATAGTTTACGCTTATGTGCTTCTACATCACGCAGGCAATTTGTCATTGCAGTGATACATCAATTAATCCAAACGTGGACCGATAAAGCCGGTGATAGTTCCAGTTATTCGGCCTGTTTCGACTGGCAGCGTATGGCAGAAAACTAAGTGGAGCTTTCGTGATTTTACAATCAACTGAGCTTCAGTTTACAGTAAGGATTGATCTGTCTGTGTACTTTCTACAGTGATGTACGTTTCCACTTCCTTGTATTACACCCAATGAGTTGTTTTGGCTGTAAACTTATTCTGGTGCGCCTTTATCTAAACTAGTTTCTGCTGGCTCATTCAGACGCTTTCGAGAGCTAACTTCCAGGTGTTAGCGAGTAGCATGAGCAGATGACTTATTACCAAAGCGTCCGGTTTTTGCGGGAAAACGGGCTGACAGGTCACACGCTAAATTCACGACGAAGAAAGTTAACCTCGAGAATCGCACTCAGTCGAGCGCATTTCTCTTTGCAAAAGCATTCTCAGGAAAAATCAACAATTTGAACAACTGAGCATTTAGAACCTACTTCTGCCGTTTACTGGTGGTTTTTAATGCATTGATTCACACTGCCTCAATGGCAGCCCTCAGCCTGAGAAGTACATTAATCTACCTGAATTGCCTTGACACCGCATTTCGTTTTTACATACACTTCTGTCGGATTTTTGTGGGCGATTGTAATATGGCTCTAACCATTCTTTGGTTTGTTGTCATTCGCCGATTTTGTACACCCAAGGTGATCAGACCCGCTGATCGTTGTGGCAGTTGCTTCCTTCATTGTGGGGGGTCACGTCCCCCTGTCGAACGCCTAGCCGGCATGTCGACTCGTTGCTCTGTGAAAGTAACGTTATGAAGTCTCCAATCTACCATCCCCCAATGGACCAAGGTGACATAGCATGGTTTTATATGGTGCAGTGTTGTTGTAGGAATGACATTTAGTACATTCAGCAGTTACATGTGTTCAAAATACAGTCACGTTAGACGTCGCTTTTTTGATGCACAGTTGTTTATTGTTCACATCAAAAATGTAACTGTTTGCGCACAGGTTTGCGGAAATATTTTTTGTCGCCACGTGATACTAGAAGCTGGTAGCCGGTGGCATTGCGTCCAAAACAGTCTCCCATATCATCAGTTCCCGATTATCATGGTTTGAACGAAATCACATTGAAGCACATCGTCTGCATCCGAGAGACTTTATCCAGTCAGTGACATAATGATTACTGAGTTCACGCCCTCTCGGAGACCACTACCCGCAGGAACCTGCTGCAAAACAAACATCGTTCAGCGATGTTATTTTTTATTTTTCTAAAGATAGCATCCATTCTACTCTTCAGTGAATCACACAGTGTTAAACACCAGCTGCACCTCACAACACTTATGAGATTACAAGTAAATATCCCATTTGTCAGTTCTTATAGGAAAGGCAAATTTAAACTTGAGTATGAGGAGTGATTTGCGAAATAAGCCCTAACGAATAAACGAATTCAGCTAACCGTTTCAAATTCTGCGGACTACAGTTCATTTTCTTTTTTTGCTCAGCTATGGCTGAAAATTAATGGGCCACTTCCGGCAATAACATAAATGGGCCAGCAAACGTTTGTCAATCAGTGACTGTGTTGATCTTGTTTGGGATGTAGGCGTATATATATATATATATATATATATATATATATATATATATATATACGCCTACATCCCAAACAAGATCAACACAGTCACTGATTGACAAACGTTTGAGGAAAAACAAGATGCTGTGGCGACAATTCTGGTTCTTGCAATTCGTGGTATGATCTTAGCCCCGGTGTTATGCACAAAATTACAAATAGGTTTTTGCAGCTGCACTGGCTGATTCGGATTTTCGACACACGGAAGGGAATTTTCTTTCACTGTACACAGCTCTCTGTTCCCCACAGAACTAATTCTAATTCTTCTTTTCCCATCGCATTCTTACACAAATCGGACACCGCTGCGGACTTCCGTGCCGATAGTGTCACTAAAAAAGTCTTGTTTCTGTCTTCTAGGTCGTTGCTGTGTTTGGGATATAAGTCTCGTCAAACTTGCTCTTTGTTCTCATAACCCTTTTTAAGTGGCCATGCTTCATCTAGTATCATTACGAAATGAACGAGCGCCCGGTCTTTAATGATCTTGAGTAGTGAGAACTCTGCGGCAGAAAAAGGATCGACATTCATGAACGGTGGTATGCAACGGTTCGCCCGAACTTTGTATGCGGCGTTTTTTATAATTAAGTTCTTGTTGCTTCTCCTGTGGCTCTTTTTGCTTCGTCAATAGCCTCTGCCTAGTAATTCGCGCCTTAATGGAAGTACACCTACTGCGTAAGGAGTAAAATTGGCCAGTGAGAAGGGACATTCTGGGTAACCTGAACGGCGGAAAGCATTACGGCAGGTAGATAGTTTTTTTTAAGCGGCAGTCGGGACAGTCAACGAATTGACGATTTGGACCAGGTTGCAAGATGTAAAGAATACGAAGGTTCTTTTATCCACATAGCTACGGTTGGTGGGCTGTATTTTCACCGTTATTCCACTCTTGCTTATCTTTTCTTCCTTTATTAATGAAACAACAATGTAGATCAATTTTCAGGAAGGGGGCCGCGGCCAACAGAGGGCTGCCAAGTGGGGAAGTTGAACGGCGGTCGAACGATTCGAACCCGCGACACTCACGTCCAAACGCCACGACATTTTCCGTTTGGTCACCGCCTTTCGTTTTCGGTAGAGGCATGAGCCAACGGTCATTAACCAAGACACTTGCACTGACAATATTACCCCGACTGGTGCTGAAACGTTTGAGATCTAACTGCCAAGCTCAGCAGTCAAAAACCCAATAAAAATTAACCAAGACAATCACGCTAATACTGATGATTGACTGTTTCAAAGAAGTGTGCATGCACATTGCTGTTCTTACTAATGATGGACAAAAAATAGACTGTGGGAATACTGAAAACTGATGGTTTCGCAAAATCCAGGCACGATTCTCAGTGAATACTGCAACTATCATGGCCGACGGTGGCCAAGCGGATGAGGTCATGGCGTTGGGATGTGAAGGTCACGGATTCGAATCCTCCGACTGCCGGTTGGCTTCCCCACTTGGCAGCCCTCTGTTGGCCGCGGCCCCCTTTGTGAAAAATGACTTGCGTTGTTACTTCAGTAGTAAAGAAAGTGAAAAATAGCGACTAGGAAAACCACTAATTTAATTGAGTAAAGCGATTTACTTTGTGACAGCAACTGAATCGAATGAAACGACGTTATAAATTCAGTTCCGGCATTCTTATCTGAATTTCAGTTGCGGAGTAGGTCAGCTACATACGATTCGCCTTTGCGTCGTTCTGGATGACAAATTTGATCTCCAATCTATATCAAAATTTTCCTAATTACCGTGGAGAGAAACTTTTCATAGTTGAAGGAAGTCAAGATACTTTGTGAATGTCCAACGGAAACTTGTATGTGAAAGTGCGAAGACTGCTTCACTTAACACAAGTTATCGCAGTCCTCGTGGAACATTTAGCAAAGCCAAACGTAACTCTTTAATTCAGAGTGTGCAGACAACTGTATCTACAACCGGTAATCAGGTGACTTGGGCACCTGTCAAAGGTTCGAATCCTAGATCCCTTGGTCATTTTGGTATTGGAGGCCACTTCGATGATTTACCAACTTTGTGGTTCTATGGTAGTCTAACATGTGAGCTCACCATTGCTCCTTCCAGTACTTCAGTTTAGTATACCCCAGAAACTACGTGGTCTCGGCATGCATGCGTGAAACATATAACGAAAAGCAGCTTTCGAAATCAGATGCTGATAATTGTTAATAGTTGTCAGTTTATTCGCACGGATGCAGAGTTTGAGACAAATAGATAACTCAGTCGTTGTTCGGAGACTCATTCTAGTTATCTTTCACATGGCTGTTAAAATGATAGACATAATTTGTGTAGTGCGCATAACTCCGCAAATACAATGCATTCAAGCAGAATGTCGACAGTGTGGAAAGTGAAGCAATTTACTTGGTTCCCTGTCAATTAATACGTAAAACAATCAGTTTTGCCTGTCCTTTTACTTGTTTAGTTGAATGACAGTCAGTCACATCAATTAACATAAAAATCTGGGATGTGCAAACAGAATACCTGAGCGTGTTTGAAACTGAAGCATCAGCCCTGCTCCAGGATGCAAATTTCGCAAGCGTTCAGTCTGTTTGGGGCCATAAAATATTGATTCGTCATTTTGTGCACGTGAGGTACACATGTTACACTTTACATTTCTACAATATTATACCGATTCACATCGATTGTTGGCTTACATTGCCAACGATTTAGCACAGATCCAGCTACATTGGTGATATAATAGAAAGAGGACTGAATAGAATGCCAGACTTTTTCCCCGTCATTTATTTGAAAATTTTCTTTAGAATGATCTTTCTTTGTAAACCGGGATCTCGGTTCGTTGCCACTCCCAAAGACAAAACGCTTTTCATCATGGCATGTTTATGTATAGCATATGACGTTGAGCAATATCTTCGATTCACTCCGTAATCCAGTTGGATTTATTGATATCGTTTTATTGCTTTAGCTAACCGTGGAGGCACTATGCCGACCTATTTTAGAAGCAGACTCCAATAAGGAGCATAATCCTCTTCACATCCGAGGTATCTGAATAGTGTCTATTATAACGGGCGCCCTTGAGTGTTCACTTTGTCACCCAAATCATCTCATCGACTGTGACCAAGCAGTAGACTTTCGTCCACATTTTCCTTCACCTGATCGCATTATCCACGTGGGCGTTCTATCCATTAGTTCTTGCATTAACCACGTCTCCTACCAATCGATGAATCTCTCTCGCTTTATCCTAATCAACTTTTCTCCTTAATTCCCGGTTTTCTCTTCTGTTGACTATGTGTCTTACCACTCCTTAGAGCCCAACTAGATGTTTTAAACTCACTTTTCCTCTGTGCCTTCAAGCGGCGTTTAAATTCGGTAAGAAGATTCGCAGACTATGTTCGACCATGGGAACTGTATTCCTAAGATGTGAAAAACAGTTGCGGATAGATGTGCAGTTTGTATACCTGCGTCGGTGTCACCGTCTCGGTTTTCCTGTACTGTTTCACGAACGGAAATAGAATGGTCAAACATTGTAAATAACCCTACTGACCAATTCGGTTTGATGAATTTCCCCCTGTCCTGCAAAGTGTGATCGATCGGTCTCAACCCTTTTTATTATTTTGGTCGGTGTTTTTTATGTGATTCAGCCTCGGGATCACTTTTAAACTTGAAGGTCCGCCTAGTACTGAGCAAATCTAGTCAAGTTCAAAGTGAACCTCTACTTCATGATGTACATTGATACTTGTTGGTTTCTGAAGCATTTGTTTGTGCAGACGACTGGCCTGAAGCAATATATCTAAATGTGTGACGTTCTTGGTCCAATTTTCTGGTTACACAGGGTTATTGCCACCCCTTTGTCCTGTGTATACCTTGTCGCATCAGGTCGCGACATAATATGTGGGCACCCTACAACGAACCGCAGTAGTCGCCTAAAAGTAGCTTTGAAAAGTGGGTGGACTATTCCAGGCGGAATGTTTCATGAACTAGGTTGAATGCGCACTTAATGTGTGTATTGCATTTCATATGATTTGGAGGATTAAACAGAGAATTTTGTTTAAAAATCACAGTGGGTTCGACCTGACTTCTGTTCGAATCTAGATAAACGGGAAATTTTTTTCGTACTCGATGGCTTGACCCGGTACTTTCCTATCGGGATCCGATCCCGTCTCATTTTTAAGGTAGCCGGCTAAATCAGCTAAGGATTCGACCCTGGCACCTTGTTCGTTGTGGTAATGGTAGCCGTAATCACAAATGCCTCCATAGCCCGTCAGGTTGGCATTGAAGCCCTTGGATCTTCGATGAATCCATTTGGTGGCACAGTGGGTCTGTGAGACCGTGAAAGAAAGTTCAGCTGCTGTACGGTAGCTTAACCAATTTGGAGATGGTACAGACTACTTTCCTTCTCATCCAAATTGCCTCTGTCACTTTGTTATGTCACTTGGAGAATGGAATCGCACATTCACGTGATCATATACACACGTGTTAACTTTCTGTTGTTTCGCTGACTTCCAATCCGGATATATGGGCTAGGTCTTAAGTGACTAAAAGATACAATAAACAAAAATCTGAGAATCCCGTGGTGCGGATTCACTGAACCATTTAACAAATGCTTTCCACTTTTCACCCTTATCACATCGTATTGTATGTTAATTGAGGCTTTGGCTATAATAGCAAGTGAAAATCTGGAAAACATCTGTTTTTCACACTGTTTTTACTTCGCTGATCTTTGCATTGTAAAACGCATAAGTAGATCTTCAGTAAGTGTTTTCCATGCTCTTACCGGGGCCTTTTTTGTCCTCGATAGTCACAATGCACAGCTGAAAAAGGAAACCTTGCTGCCCTGGTGCACCTTTTGTATGGTACACGAACTGAACGCTTAACGTGATAATAATTTCTAGAAAACTTCGCTTAGGCGTTTGAATTAAAGTCAATGTCTTTGTTCCAGACGGCTTTCAGATACATTTTCCTTTGTTATCAACGGATTCCTTTTTGCTACTTCTCTAGTTGATTGCTTATTACGATAAGACAGTGACAACGGTCACTAGCAATGAAAATTATTGACTCTTGTCGCTGAAGTAAATACCAAGAGATGTTCACATCCTAACCCGCCTCGGGTCAGACAGATATCGTGGCATAACTCAGTCGAAGTAGGCACTCACGCCTACACGAAAAATGTTTTGTACAGTGGTTGCCTTGGTTACGGGAATTTAAAGAGCAATAACATAGTCAATCACACACACGCGAAAAAGGGCTTTTGTGATAAGATATATGAATGGACATTAGGATCTGCATCAGTCCGCACGAAACGGCACGTCTCAACAATATCCAGTTTCTGAACAAATAGTCATTCTGTTTACATGAATTCCGGTTTCAGTTCTCCTCACCAGCTGAGTACACAGTGGGGCGCGATAGTGAATCGCCTGTTCCATGCGCGGAATTTTTTTTAGATACATCGTGATCTAGGCGAAATGGTGAGAACAAACTGTAGATTGATTGAAAATGTGGGTTTATATGGATTTAAGATTTCCGTAAATATGAACGTCACGAATATAATGAGTGGATTGATACATTTTTCGCCAGAATTTTATAGATCAAAATGGATAATGAGGAAGGAGAAATCATTTGCAACCAGCAAAACAGGATTTTCTTCAAAAATGTCTACATTCAGCAGATATGATTGCGTTGAATTTTTTTATTTCGTGTCAGTTTGCACTCTAGTAGAGGGAAGATAATGAGTCCCGTCCAAATACTACTCCATTTCGGTCGAAATCTCGCATTATCAGTGAAAGGCTACATGTGCAGTAAACTGGATGCGTGCAGCAACTTTAGTTAAGTCACATAACGGAATTTATCGTGATTCAATCTCCCGAACTTCCAACGGCCGTTCCACCTGGTAACTGTGGGGTAAATATATGGTTACCGACAGCTGACAATGGATAACAAGCCGTAGTCAAAAGAAAACGGAAGGCAAACTTTGCAGCCTTTGTATATGACGATTCGTGGATGAGAGCAGGAACACCAAATGTCGGAGACACAGAACTACCGGCAGCACACAGTTCCCTATGGTGTTCCCATTGGAACACTTTTTTATCACCCTCTATTGAGATTTTTACTTAGTGCCCTAACCACACTTTATCAAATCTGAAGTTTGAGAAAGTATACTGCCTAGTGATAATTACGAGTGGCGTGAAGCCCGTTACCGGATTTATGCTAAATTTCTGTGGCCCTTACCTGTCTTACCAGTGCCGTACTTTCGGATCCGAAGAGCTTAAATATTTCTGGTGTTCCCGGCGGTGGTCAAGCAGATAAGGTCGTGGCGTTTGGACGTGAACGTCACGGATTCAAATCCTCCGACTGCTGGTCAATTTCTCCACTTGGAAGCCCACTGTTAGCCGCGGCCCCCTTCTTGAAAAATGATGTACATTGTTATTTCATTAATAAAGGAAACAAAAAGATAAAAGAGAAAAAGTAGTCCAAGTCTTGTTGATGGTACATTCGGAATCAAACAGAAATTGTCCAGTCGATAAAATGACGCGTGCAAATGAATGAGCATAACATTTTCTCATTTGTGGAGCAAAAATGTTCACTGAGGTTGATCATTAGCGACTGCCACAACTCAGTGGTAAGAGCCTTTGCCCGCCAAAAGGTCCGTTGACGGTTTGATTACGGGCCATCATATGTAGGTATGGGTCCGAAAGCTATAAACTCATTTTCTAGCTTATATGCTTTAAACCGACTGGGTTCGATTGAGATGGTTGCAGGCTCATTTCCCCCTGTTTCTGTTAGATGGTCAAATGAAGAATTAGATGGGTTTCGAGCATATAGACGTCGTCCCCTTATCACTTGAATTTCCATGGACAGACCAAAGGCTTGTAAGTTCTACTTCGTTTATGGTGTTATTGGTCCACGCCTGGAGCTGACCACCAAGGTAATAAACACAACCGGGGCAAAGAGTAGTGAATAGTTCTTGTTTGTCCGACTCGGTCAGTGTAGGTATAGCGAAATATCTGCAGACGTCCAAGCCAAAATGAGTAGAGAGGTTCCTCTTGACAGAGTATCTTTTCCTTACTTCTTCATCGGACACTCGGTTGTGCCAGCCGCTTTCAGAAGTATTTTGTAGGAGCACTCACCGATATCTCTCAGCGTTTTGGTAGTCGCAACTTACAGTGGCCAAGTTTCTTACCCATATGAGGCGCGATATCGGCAAGGTAAGCCTGAAATGTATTTCGGAAGCTGATGTTGTTGCGAGCCGATGGCGACTGTATCGTCAGGCATCTTCCGTCTCTTGTCTTGTCATTCATAGGCATAGCTAAATGAATGGACGTATTCGGCTGGTTTGCAGCTGATACACAGTCTTTGGATTCGTGGCCCTGGATGGTCTCCATATGCTTTGGTTTTTGTTGAACCTGTTTCCGGCTCGGTGGGACTTCCGAAGGAATCGACTCAGTTGATGACTGGTTGGAATGACAATATCATGTGTAGCCGGTCCAATATGTTTCTCTCGACTTAGCCAGATTACATGACATTTTCACAGCACCCACTCAATATTCCAACTAATGACTTAGTTAATCATGGCTGATAAGGTTAACTACGGTACTGAGCACCCACTCTGTATTCTGTAACTTACAGACGAACTTCCCGCTTCAGTGACCACGTTTTGTTTCTCTGTTCCCTGGAAACCTCTCAAACATTCCGCCCCATAAAAAAATCAAGGACACCTCAAAATTCAATGAACCAAGCTACGGCTGGTTGGTGGAACTTGGAGCGGTGCTTTGGTTTATGGCGCCGTGTGACTGTTTGATCCACATCATCTCTAGCATGGTGAAACCCCCCCCCCTGGTTTGGTCGTTGATGACGGTATCTTGCCTTGAAAAATGAGTTTAGTAACAACATACCGGAAATCTTTGCGGCGACATCAGTTAAGGGGATCCTGCTTTTTCCGATGTTTTGAGAATCAGAAAAAGAAAGGAAAAGCAGTAATCACATGAGAATGCCTCATCAAGTCGAACGTAGCCACATAGATACACAACCTGATCATCGCAAGCTTCTTTTACTTTTGGGGTTTGCTATCTTTCCCGACAGACTTTCGTTCTTTCCGTTTTTAAGAATGTCTGTGGTTTTGTGGTACTCAGCGGGTCATAGTGGCTATTTTACATAAGCGACGGTCTCAAGTACACTTGGTCTGTTCACTGGTGCCCAGTCGGAATTAGTGGATAACTAAATTATTCCATTTATCAGCTGCTTTAAGAATAAATGCATTTTGCTTCTATTGTTTAGTCGAGGTTTTGAGAATGAAGCAAAAATAGTCTCCCACAGTCAGCATTACTTGACCCAGTCTCCGCATTTCGACCACTTCTATCGGGTATCTGTTGCGTCCTAGCGCGCGGCGAGGCCTGCTGTCCTGGCTTCCTATACACAGAATGAAAACTGTAGCACGCGACTTATGATCTACTGTTTATCTATGTTTTCTAGTTTGTTTTTCACTGTAACTTTCCTCTTTTTCTAACTTGATATTTGTCAACTACTATTCCACATAAATATCATCAGTGAAATGGTCTGTCATTCAGTCAGCCTATGACAGTCCAAGGAAAATTTTTCCTCCCTTGGTATCGTTTGTCATTCCTCTGGATTTTCCAGGGCTGCTGCATCCACCCAGGCCCGTGCGGAGATTCTAGCGCGTGTAGACCAATAGGTTTTAAGCATGCAGTTTAGAAGACACGATCAGTATCACCTTCATTCTCGGTCATCGCACCGTGATACGCTCGCAATTCCTTCTCAGCCGAGGACCAGCGGAGTCTCGCTGGGGTTTGGTCACGGTGCTACGCACTGTTAATTCCGTTAGACTACCAAGCTTGTCGGCACTTACCGGACAGTTGAACATGAGTGATACTGACAACCATTCTATTAACATGGGCCAAACTGAAGAGGCTTTGCTGAAAGTGATCTGCGTCAACAGTCTTACCCACAACATGGTGGGAAGGTAGCTAAGTACTAGAGCGTCACCAAAGCACCTATCAACAGACTTTTCATGATGGTCAAGTGAGACCATCCTGCCTGTATGCCATTTTGTCATAACACTAAGCTGATGGTATTTTTTTCGTGATATACCCTGACTTTGCCACTATCGGACACATCCATATGATGTTTTGATGGTAAGCTGTCTCCTCACAGTTGTACTTTGGATTATCTTCTGCAGGAAGTACAAAACTGCCTGTCAACTGCATCCGTGTCACTGAACATTTCTGGATTCAGTTTTTTTAGAAGCCAAACCTATTAACCATTTTTGATTTTTTAGGGCACCTATGTCCTCATGCCACATCACATATTCGTCTCACTTTGAAATTCAAAACAACCGTTGAAAAAGGTACTGGTATGAACAAAATAGCGAATCCGTTATCCGCGGTAAATTAATTTAAAAGTACATTCGACTAATCTGAACTCAAGACTTTATTTAATAACAGGTAAGGTGCACCTCTAGGAATATTTCATCTTCTTGACCCATACTTTAGTCGGCTTTGAAACTACAGTCAGTTTTTCACCGGCGATTTGCTTCTCCTTTCTGATGCGACATGCCTCACTGCGATTTGCACCACACAATGTGCTCCAAACTTATGAATTAACGGAATCTGGAGAAAACGATCAGTCGAGTTCACTTTCCAAATACAAGTTATCCATTTCGGTAGACTTAAGTTTTGTCTAGAATGTCTCCAAAATACGCCCACTGCAGATCAGTAATGCTGGATCTACATTTTAGTAACAGTTATAAACCCCACAAGGCCACGCTTTTCTCTTTCATTCACTTTCATTCTAATACTTGAACGAGATGATCGTCAGATATCGATTGTTTAGCCTCGTAAGTTAAATTGGGCTTGAATTGTAATTGTTGCATGCTGATCTCGGATGGTATCCCAGCATTATCAGTGTCTGGTGAAACGTCTCTTGATTGTTGTCTTATGCTGTCCTTATATTATTGATCTCCGAACATTTGGTTTTTTCCTTGTTCACGTGATCTACGCTTCAATTAATTCCATGTGACGCATTCGACTTCGCAAGAAGCAATTAACTTTTCCACTTACAGTCCCGTTTCATGTGTATTTTAAAAATGAGGTAAACACGGTAATCACATACACATCTACAGCCCAGTTTGTGGCAGTTTCTGACGGCTAATAGAAACGGAAATCAAATATGCGGACTGTTTATCACGCGTACGTTATTGACGTGTTTCAAATCGCAATTAGTCCTGGTCTGTAGATCATTTTTTAAGCATTCACTTTATTGAAAGTGCCTACAGAGATGCCTTCCATCGTGGGAGTTAACTGATGACCACAATTTTCCCGTGGACATGAAATGCCAGTGAGGGTGGATGTACAGTACGTCCATTGTTAAAACCATTGTGAACCAGCGCGCATAGTCTGGGGGCTTTGACGTCCTTCGCCTCGGGCTTGCATCCCGGAGGCGAAAGATGTGCATTGATGATGAATACTTAACATCCGGATGAAACAGCGATACGGTGATCCCATGGTTTATTAATTCTTAGTTGTGCGTTGATAATGCAGGCAGCGCTACCCACAAATTACACTACGAAATTCACTGAAACTCCTCAGGATTGGGGATTCTGTGAATGGAGTAGATGTTATCTACAATGCGACACCCGCATAAATACAGTGCAGTTGTACTTCCAGCAAAGCAATGTTGTTGACATCAAGAATGAATAATCGAAAATCAAAATACCCCACCAGGTTAGGGTCAGGAGCTGTCTAAATGACCTTTGACTCCAAAAGAGGAAGGAATACTATATATATATATATATATATATATATATATATATATATATATATATATATATATGGCAATCAAGATCAGATTCATTTATTCACTCGCTTGTGTTGCAACCAGTGAAATCTGTCAGTATTGGCCCGGCAACCACGTAATGCGTTCGTGATCACATATCTTCACTTTGAGATCACGTGCCACTTTGCTTTTTGCAATGATTCGAGTTCACAGGGTTCATCGATTATAAGGTTGTCTGCAACAAAATGTTGGAAAAAAGTTTCTTCATACCATGCCAAGTTGAATGAAAATAATAGCTGCCCAGTAAACATGAAAGGATATATTTGCGGCGTGTATACTCAGTCTGTGGATAGGAGGCTGTAAAATTGTGCAGTGGGCAGAAACATTAAATGTCGCATTAATTTTCAACCAAATAAATAGTTTTTTTAAATCTTCAAACTATCTTTGGAGCGAAATTCAGTCGGATAAGATATGGCAAACCCAACAATCTGATTAGAACGCAGGCTGCACTTTGCTCCCCCAGATTACGCTAACACATCTTTCGTGTGTGTTAATTTGTTGATGTTGAATGTTCGAAATCAGTTCGAACGTGCGAGGTTTGGATCTCATGACTACCGGTGGATTCGTTTCCGAATGTGTCATTCCATCAGCAGATGCTTTTCATGAACTCCAATTGAAAACCTCAACTTACGTAATGGGAACATTTGCTGGATGACGCCCTGAATAATGAAAAAAGCACGTGCGACCACAAATTATCATTTGAATATGTGAGCAACAGAAGGAATTAATAGTCGGATGAAGGAGCGGGACGATAGTTTTATTTTGACAGGAACTGCTTTTAACCTGCATGGATCGTGATAGATTATATAATATTCTAACCGCAAGGTATTATAAGCACTGCCGACAACTTTTGGATTGACTGGTTGGTAAAAGACAGGAAATCCTATTTTTCCAGACCCACCGAGCTCAGTGCATAACGTTAGTTAACGTATTCTGGCCTCTCAAATTCCGTGTCGGATTACGGTTGATCACACAGTGCGCAGGTATGAAACTCCCGTTCTTCACAAAATATTATCCAGTCTACCTGACGCGTTCTTGTAACAACGAAAGTCAGCACTGTCATCCCGTACTTATTACACAGACGTGCCAGTTCTTGAAGGGCAAAAAGAAAATGTATTTCTGGTCCCCAGTCAAGAATTTAGAGGCCGACGATGGTCAAGCGGTCGGCATCATCGATCAACTTTCCCACCTCTTTTCCTGAAAGTGATGTCCTTTGTTTCATTAGTAAAAGATACAAAAATAATACATATATACACCTGAACGAAAATATGTGTATATTTATTCGTTACCAAGGTACTTAGTCGAACTGATTGGCACAAAGGCCAAATTGTTTTTTCTCCGACTAATGTTGTTCTGTTCCGCCCTCAACTTGCTTATTTATTTAACTTATTTATCCGACTTGGCCGAGCAACTCACTAACTCTGAGTTTGCGATCAACAAATGACACCTGCCCCAGTACATTGCAGTTCCTAATTCGACAAAATCGACAGAAATAAGGTAGTTCGACCCATTACATGTCACCTTAATTACCTCTAGCTAATACGCAACTTCATTTCTGTTCTTCCTAGCCGTATGGTTATCGTAATCAGCAGCAGTTGCAGTATTAGGACACCTGCAATCCATTGCCGAAATGAATTCTATTTTGAGTATTCCGATAAAATCCGGTAATTCTTGACAGATGGACTGATTGATTAGTTGACTGGCTGACTGATTTATTTATTTACTTATTGAACAAATGGTTCAATAAACAAATTATTGAAGGTCTGAATTTATGAATAGTCTAATAAATGAATGAAGGAGTGAATAGATGAATGAGCGAATGAATGAACAAGGAGTTACTTAATCGAGTGGGTCAGAAATAATAATACGCAGTTTATTCAGCGCCGTAAAACCGCTGTGATAGAACGCACTCAGACGATGTTATTCAAGAGTGTTGTTTTACTAACTTGGAATGAATAAAACAGAAAAATCAGTTAGAATTGCACAGGAAAGAGAAGCTCACGAAATCGTCCCTTTTTGAGGACAGATTTCCCCTTCCTCACTAAACTTACAACGGCACATTTCATTGGCTCTAGCAAAATAGCTAGTTCCTCGTGAAATGGTATTTAATGACATAGTGGAAAAGCATTGTCATGTAATAACCACCTGTAAAAGAAACGCCAATTAACGGTTGTAGCAATAGTGCATTTCGGCAGGGGCTTCAAATCATATTATTGGCCAAAACAAGCTTCTAGTCATCGATATCAGCGTTTAACTTGCAAGCAGTTGAACATCGTTCAATGCCACCCTACGATGCTTATTCCCTCGGTCAACTATGAACACACGATTTTTAGCTTGCAAACGGAACTTGGACCCCAAAATGACCTTCAAACTTCTAATCTAATGCGAATAATTAATAGAATCATCACTGACATTTTGGCTATTTTGTGCTATTGGGAAATTAACATTTCCTTACTTAACCCCGGAAATCTGCCTTGCTGAATATGTGAAATCTCCCAGAATAGAGTTCCTGAACGAACTGGATCAACCTTGGGCGAGAGAGTAGGTTCATCTAAGTCAGATCAGTTTGCCCGTCACTAAAACATGAAGGACTTTTGATAGACTTGGGACCAGTATAGAATAGATTGGGAATATTATCGAATCCATGGCAATTAGACGAATATCCGAAAATCGTATTATGTTTATAAGCTGGGTATCACTAAAAGAGACGTTCCGGTCTTCCATTGTTCAGCTACACGCAGCGATGTACTTGCTGAAATAGGTATTTTAATAGTTTTGAATACAAGCTTTAAATACAATTGAGACTGACGGTTTCCAAGTAGTTCTGGTCATCTAACTTTGCACCCAAGTCGTAAACGCAGTGGGGACACCTTCTGGTCGGATTGCAAAACATTTCCAGAGGACAGGAGATCGTGAATGTTCAGGTGGCTTTTAAACGATAGATTGACGCTGATGCTTGCGGCTTTTTTATTTCCAACTGACACACTTGAGATGGCAGAATGGATTTTTTTACTCATTCCCGTCCTAAAAAGGGTAGTGGCTATTTATTAGTCTGAATATTCATATGCCAAATCAGGACTGGTGCATAGTTGTGACCCATCGTTTTTGGTTCCGAGACATGAAAATACCGACCTACATTGTATTCATTTGGAATAACTGTGGTCCAGCTATCCATGTCGTACCATTAAATCAGAACATCGCGGATTCTGATCAACTCACCATCGACTGGCAGTCTCATTTGTGTTGTGGCCCCCCTCCAGAAAACAATGCATATTTTCGTTTTTCTTATGAACAAGTCATAAAACGAATCTCCAGTGACAACTTTTCCAGTGAGCTCAGGCATATCCCATTTATCCTTACTTGTCTCCGTTCACCTTCAATATGCAGAAGCACTATAATGGCTAGGACGATGGTATTGTCAAACACTCATTGGTCGCATATTGAAAACTCTGGCATTTCTTCTTGCTTCATCCCAGACTTCAGATCAGTATGAGTTCAGCTGACGAGCACAAAGAAACAGAACCTCCCAAACTACCGAAACCGACCTTGAATCGCCCCGTCGGGGGTGTATCCATATTTGGTGGAAGTAAGTTTATTCACTCTCGAAAACCATGGCAAAACGAATACCAACATGTCATCGAATACTATGCATGCGTAAAATTTTTGTAAGATAAGTGGTCGTGAATGATAGTGCTGCTAACAGTAATTAACCCCGTCATTTACTTGACTACAATCAGACCGGAAATATCATGGATCCTACTTCGGGTGTCCTTAAATTTCACGTCCTGTAGCTAGTGATACAATGACCTAATCGCCACAACAAACGGTTTGGTGGGTTCTTATTTCTTTCATCGATCGATGATTACTAGATGGCTATATGATGAACTACGATTGCACATTAAACCATAGCTCAACATTTATTAGTTTATCTGTCTGCCTGTGTCTCCGTTCACTTTGTGACTGTCTGTGTGTATGTGCGTGTGTGTAGGAGAGTGTGTATGTTCTTGTGCATATGCGCATCTGCTGTCAAGCTAGTCTTTTGATAATAGTGCTCTCAGTCAGTACGTTAATCAAAACACTTAGCAAAACATTCCATTCCCGGTGATCAGTTTTCACGTGATGGGTATCGGAATTTTAGGCGCTAGCCGGCCTGAGAGTAGTAGACCAAATGAAATTAAAACTACTCGACCAATCCATGTGGTTCCTATCTCACAGTAGTTTTTACCGTTTGCCCCAAAATACCGGCTCCACTGCAGGCAAATAAACTCTTAACGTTGCAGGTAGGCTTATTTGCTGATGCGGCCAAACGTGAGACAACGTCTTACCTCTGTCAGTTACACGCCCTGCATCTGTGACAAGTTTAATTTGTTCCTTTTCTGATTTAGCATGAAAAATACTCAGCATGGGTAAAAACACTGGCAATTATTGACCATGAAAAACAGTGGTCATTCTAATGTAGTCCATCTACCATATTCATAACATTTTTCTGGTTAATTTTAACCCAGTTAACCGGACTAATTTATTTCACTTCGCGTTTATTGTGGCGATGAACGTTTACCACCTAACCGAGATTGGCCGGAATGTTAAAAACAATCTCTGCATTTGACGGGCTAACAGGTCTTCCCCGCAAAACAAATTGTTGAGCCTATTAGTATTCTTTTGTGTAACCTGTTGGCTGTTTCGATTCCATATAACTTCCGCTTTTAATCGTCTAAGTTCAGAAAGACGTCCGGTTACTCCTGATATTTATAGGTGGAAATGGCAACCGAATGCTTCAGAAAAACGGCCTGATTTGACTTCCTTACTGAGTACTTTCTGGATTCCATGTTCGACTCTAAGATAACTAAAATCAATATGTATTCCGTCAGGCCCAACCTGTTGCATTCAATGTACCCTTGCGCTTCCGAATCATTTCACAATATTTTCGAAGAACGGAGATTTTACTATAGATGACTGATAACGTTCATCTAACGGATGCGTGAAAGTCAATGGACCAACTGCTTTCAGAACCATCTCTTCTTTTGGCTTATTTCATTCGTTTTCGCCACACCCCCTTTCGCTGAAATGTTTCATGCTAAATGCTGGTTGGCTGGTTCACCTCCATTCCTTTAAAAAATACCATTAACTGGTCGATTCAGGTGGTCCGGTAGTATCGATCCTAAGCTTCCTGGGCTTTGCTTTGGCATCCATTGTTCAAAGTCAGCACTCGCGTCACATATGCTTCGTGATGATGTCACTGATCCGTTAACAAAAAACGTTTATCGGTGAATGTCACCCATTACCATAATGATGCATACCTCAGAGGTCCCACCGACACCACAAATCTCGAAGCATTCTTCATCTCCATTGCTTCGAAAATCATTGATGAACGTTTAGATGAACAAAGGAGTGAAATGGAATCGAAACTGGTTCGAGCTACTTGAGTGACGCGCAGAAAAAGCAGCCCAAGCCAGAATGAGAGCAGAATCCGGAGCAAAATATGGCACTATTATTACAAATAGCGATAAGGTAAGACGAACAGCAGTTGCACAAAAGCAGCAAACAACAGGATCGAGTCAAACGGTCCGACAACTGTTTGCTGCCGTAATGCACGAGTCAAGCGGGGCGTGGAGGTCGGAGTCAAATCACTGAGAGAAAACATTGTTGTGTGCATTTGTTCCACGGTAGAAGCTGGACATATATGGAAATTTGGAGACCGTATACCGGAATTCGAGTGGAACACGGTAAACGATCATTAACAAAGACGAATGAATTTTCGTATATGCACACTCAATGGACACTGCAGCTGTTGTCTAGCTGAACTAGCGACTTCCACCTGTATCGGAGAGAGCTTGTTTATTCTGACCACTTTCACTTCTCACTTAGTGACTGAACGGTGAGCTTGCTTCCTTACAAAAGGCCGCTTCCAGTTTTGAATGGGCAGCGGTTGTGAACAGCGACTGATCAAAATTATCGAGGTTTGTTTAGCAACAACCAACTGTAGTCCATTTCCCATTGTTTGTTTAAAAGTTCCAACCTGACTTGTGAGTGTTGAAGGTACATTAAAGTTAAAATCCTGTGGTGTGCCTGCCAGCCAGCACGAGTGCCGTTTTTAGATCGATTAGAGGCTCGCTGAGGTGCAGAAATACGGGATCCCAATATATGTTGAGAAACGATGTGGTTTTTGAACAAAAGTAATTCCGAGTGATTGTAGCGTCGAAAGGAGAACATAACCGAACAAAATATCCGACAACAAAATAACGAAATAGAATGACATAAAATGGTAGCGCAGCCAGTCAAAGGGCGCGCCGCCACCTATGAACCTTGTCAATCGGCGCGTTAATGGGTCGGTTTGAAAAAGAGCTTGGGTGATACTACAGGCAAGACCAAATTGCCCGTCCCCAACCGGCTAGGCACCTCTCAGTTCTGTTCGATTTCTCGTCCCTTCCGATTACAACATGGCCATGATTACTGATTAAAACATGCGGGCAATGGATGGCATAACAAGCCGCAATGTGTTCTTCGAAAGGTATATTGATATTACGTGGTAAATTCGATAAAGCAATGCTGATTTTATCTCGGTATTTCCATTCCTTTCTGCTTCAAGAGCAGTCCGATGTCTCCACGTCCTTTAACCTGACGTCAGGCACAAATTCTCGAGGCGACTCTACATGAACTTAATTGATTTCCCCTTTGCTTGCAAGAGCATGGAGGTGTTGGGAAGCTGTCGATTTGTCAGAGACGTGTGGCACACTTTAACCAACCAAATATATTCTTTTATTCCGAAATTAAAATGACATGATTCAAACCAATAGCTCCCTCAATAAATCTTCAAATGCTAACATTGTTTCCGAATATCACATTTACTAACCTGATGTATTTCTTATTGTTGTATAAGCTAACAAGACAAAAAATGGAAATTCTCGTGCCCAGGTAAGACAGCCTGAACGACGACATGTGCTTATCCGATCCCATTATATGACGTGGTTTTCGCTCAGCTCTTCTCTTTATTCTGTATTGTGTAGATTGATGAGCATAGAATACTGATGTGGATTACGTCAAAGGCTGTAACAAACATATTGTGATTAAGCAATCCAGGCTTGAGCCACTTGACTTCTTTATTCATTCTCGCGACTATAAAACGTTGCTCCAAAAAGTGGTGTGGTTCATTCCTTAAGAGCACCATATGTGCCCTCATCTGGGAAGCTTCCATCGGTATTTGTATCCCAAACAGTTAATCGATGATTACGAACTGGAACTCCTATCGCATTCCAAATTGCCTTCGTATCGCCAAAGTTTATACTCAAGTGTGTTTGCTTGAAAAATTGGCGTTGGTTAGATGTTCTTACATAAGTCAATAATTATTGCTTAATTCCACCAACAGATCCCAGCTTGCTGGGTGATCTCAAAGCACGATTGCGCAAAACCAATTCAGCAGAGGACGATTCCGGGAGTGTCCAACCTCAAACAGATCCATCTGAGATATCCTCATCCCCGACCACAGAAAATGCTGTGATCACAGAAACTCCTCCTCCTTCACCGATTCCGAACGAGGCTGATCCGCAGTCACTGGCCTCATTGTCTTCCCCATCGGAAGCGACAACCAGTCCAGTGACGAATTTAACTTTGGTACGCTTCGATGTGCGATATTTTTGATGCTTACTGTAGCAGCGTGAACAGTTCTCATTCCCTGCCAATTTCGCTCGGTCTTGTGAATTGCATTTTCTCGTTTGCTCATTTCTAATGCCTGTATTTCAGCATATCGAAAGTTCGCCAGGCTGGACACAATGAGAACAAGTGCGAATCGTATTCTCATCGAAAGATATAGTGCTGTTCAACTGTGATTACCAAAAGCTCGTTGGTTATTGCCGAGACTCATATAGTGAGCTGATCATTTTGACTAGATTCTGTTTCTAAAAACCGCGTAATATTGACCATGAAATTACGTGCTACCTAAAAGTTGACTTGTTTAGTTAGGCAGGTTTCCAAATACAGACAGTTGATGTCAGTGATGTGAAAATTTGTTAGTCGCGGTTAATAATACATTGGCTTTTGTGATACCCCCTGATTGCTGAGCTCGTCGTTCAGATCGCTCACGTTACATTACTAGTCGAAGTGAAGTCGCCCTTGTGATGCCAGTTGCCTTTTACTCTACCTTATTTGCACATTTTATTTCATTGTAATTCTTCATTTCAGAGGAATAAAATAATCGAATTCCTTGAGCTATACTCTAAGTAAAATTAGAAAGTGGGTTTATCATATCATGCATGAGCACATTAATGACCGCAGCCTTTGATTTGATTAGGAAAGTCATTCCACTTGATGTGATGCTGCATTCATGGCAATATTATTACATCGTCTTACTGCTCACTGAAAGCGGGGATCCCTCGGGTTAATACACGCATATTGTTGCATGGCGTAAAATAAACTTATTGTCAGAGTCGATTTTTGTCGAGGTTAGCAAATCTGAATGAGACCTACGTATATCCCCTTGATTCCCCAGTCACGTGGAGTAAATTGTTTCACATAGCATATTTTGTTCTGGTTATCATCACATAGCCGTGGTGGGAACAGTGCACCGACCGCAAACCATTCCGATAGTCAGACCAGTACCAAAAAGCAGCATTTTAAAATGGGTGGGTTGAAATACCCAAATTTTTGATGAGACCGTTTCATGGACACTATTTAGACTTTCTAATGCTGCTCTTCAGGCACAAGGAAACGTCCATCGGGAGAAGTAATCTTGCCTTACCGACCGAATTCGGTTACCAATCCAAATCAAACGTCATTTTATTTGCAAGGAACGGAACATTCTTTTATCTTTTACTTCATTTATTAATGAAATATTAATGTACATTTTTCAGGAATTGGGCCACGGCCAACAGAGGGCTGCCGAGTGGGGAAGTTGACTGGCGGTGGGAGTGTTCGAACCCGTGACCTTCACATCCAACCCCATGACTTTGTCCGCTTGGCCACGGCAGTAGGAGATCTGTGACAAATTGCAGAGAAACAAACCAAAGTTAGAACGAACAAATAAATGAGATCAACCGAATTACAAGTCACAATACAATGATTTTTTTCTCCGTTCCGAGTTTTCCATGCTGCTACGTGACCGCGACGTTTGTCGGATTTCAGTTCACATAGAGAGTTATGATGAATAGGGTTGCTCATACAAAAGCTTTTTGTGGAGCAATGAAATCCTTCCTTTGTGATAAGAGATTAGCTGAGTTTAATACTGATGCACGTCAATTGTTGTTGCTAGCTTGTACCATCAATCCGTCAGACGAAAAAAGGAAGGACAGGCCACGAATAATCGCCATACAAATAAAGGGAGATTTCGAATTCGAGGGCGCCACGGACTACCAAACTTGGACATATTTATTTCTTCGACTATCCTATAGAAGAATCTCGTGCTGGGCAATCTGAAAGTCTTGTCCTGTTCGCTGCAATCCACTTGATAAGGTTTTCATGTCGTTTTGACTTGGAAATGATCGCGCCACCGCCTGCAGTCTCCTAGGACAACATACACGAGAACAGCTATCGGCGGTTATATGTAACACGCGTGCTTCAATAGCCTAATCAGCATAGAATGATGGGAATAGTTTATTGTTCTGTAAGAGTAGAAGTAACAACAAACTGTGACATGCGAATGTGACCTACTTTATGAACTTGATTGGCTTGAACACGAAAGAAGAATAACTTATGGCATATCACAAGTAAATCCTGTAGGCTTTACGAGAGCCAGACTGGTAAGCCTAGCGTTGACAATATCTACTGTGAATGAAAATCGGATGGTGGAAATCAAAGCGTCCTCTACATTTGGTGTCGCTCAATCAAAAATTAAGTTTGCTGCGATACTGATTCATAGTCAAATAATCGGAATGCTTGGACACCGAATTCATATTAGAATGGATGACAAAGTGTAAATGTATGTTAAAAGGTCGGGCGCAAAAAGAACGGCACGGCACGAGATATGTTTTCATGCACATTTTCTATTTCAGCAAACGGCATAGTCCCTAAGCGAAATGCTGCGTTTTTTCAAAAAGAATTGTTAAACCATTTCAGAAGCTGCCTTGTAATTATGGAAATGCGCAGGACTGATTTGCATGAATCAATGTGGTGTTTTTCTTCCAGGGAAGCGGATCAAAGACACGTACCAGTAGGCTGAGCACGGCGCTCTGCCAGTTCAAACTGACGTCGACGAAGATAGTGCTTTGAGTCAACGTTTTGCACTGTTATGGACATTAAAATCCACCTTAGGAAACAATTTTGTCAATAATTTATAAACTGCTAGTGGGTAGCCATTCGAATGAGTGTTTAACCACTGAAGTCATTAGTTCTTAGATTCGCACTTGAGTTAGACTCAGAGACACCCGATCTATGGCGTCGAAGCTTGCGACTTTTTCAACATCAGACCAGTGAAAATAATGAGTACAAGAGGGGAAAATTTGGAATGATAGGTGGCCGAAAGACAGTTCTGTCACAAGAATAGAGAAAACCAATGCAGAACTTAAAACATTACTTGAATTGATATAGCCACACTTTATCCCTTTCATAATTCATGCAATACGGAGGGAAGAATTTGGAATCTTTAGTTTAAACCGCAGGCACATTTATATCATCGTTTTGTTATTATTTTTCAATAAGCACAGCGCCACTGCTTGCGATAGTCTGAATCATTAGCAAAACTATTTCACATCCTGAAACTCGTCGGCAAACTAATGCACACCGATGAGCAGAGATCTGTCGATGACCATATCATTGGTGTCCTGATAGAAGCAGCCCTACATAAAGTTCGGCTGCATTTACTCAAACTTTGACCATCCTTTCGACCGAGATATCTTCCTCTGAAACCGTGAGCGGTCCAAAATATATCTGCGTCCACAGAGCTACGAGAGAGAACTGCAACGCAAAGAGGGTATTGACAAGGAATGCGTTTCACTGCGACTGAAGAATCCTGTGCAGTATTGTGTAGCTTGCCAATCAGGTCGGTAAACGGGTCAGAAGAAGTCACATCAAAGAAAACACGGCATTGAAGTGGTATCATAAAGTCTCCCTAAATAGTAAACACAGCATGACATAAGAGAAGTCCAGCGAAATTATTGGGAAGCAATGATAAGTAAAAGATAGCTCGAAGAATGAGATCGACAAAAAATCATTGCGTTATTCACTTCTTTACTCAAATTCTAAATGAATATGATTGCTGAAGGCACTGAATAATTTCCTTATGTTCATTATTTCTCTTTCGTTATCAACAAATTTGCTCAGTTACGGGTCCGAAAACCACATACCCGCCCTCCAACAATTCGATCTTCAAACTTCCTTACGTCTTTCTATCCGCTTTCTGAGGAAACTTGTGAGGTGAATGCACATGAATTCAATGGACTGGAGAAATTCTTCAATCCTGTGGAAACTGAAGAAGAAGTTGCTTCCTCATCTCGGTTTTCATCTCCAGGAAACTCTAAATCATCTTCCAGGCTGTCACTGACAACTATCAATGAGAACTTACCCTTGCAAACCGATGATTCTGCACCTTCATTGTCAGGATGTACATCTGATCACCCTCTCTGTGATGCTCCTCACCAAATCATCGAAGAACCAGTAAATCCAACATCGGATCAACAGTTACCTTTGCCATCTACGGAGCCAGAAGAACAAGAATCTGAAGACTTGAAGAGTCCACAGACTGACAGTCCTCCATATCCCTCCACCGATGAGTCGACGTCAGCGTCCACTCTTTCAACGCCGGCCTCTCCTCCTCGCCCACCTCTCCCGCCCAAACCACGGTTGAAGTTGCAAAATCGTGAAAATCGACTGTCGGAGAGTACAGTAAGTCGTAACGGCTGAATGAAATTATTTCGCCAAAGCTTGATTAGCATAAACAAGGACCGTAGGGTAGAATCACCTTGTAGTTAGTTAGGTTTTCCTTCAACAAAGTTTAGCCTGTCTTATGTCTCATACGGTGATGTGAAAAAAATCATTCTGTCTTTCAAAGACCATTTTGGATAAACAGAAACTGTCAGTTTGACACGGTTGTTCTTTCAAATTTTATTTTTCCATATAGAGCACTCTATTTGATAGAAACCCCAACTGATTCCGTTTTAGACGATGACTACCTCAACCCAATGAACGCCAATCAGTTTGAAAGCGGAACAGCAATAAAGCTCATTCTTGGTACCGATGAGGTGACCTCGACGATAGCCCCAAACTGTCTTTTTCCGTTAAAGTCACCCTGCCGGAAAAGAAGACTTCTGCCTTTAATCCATGTCCTTGGAGTCATGTGGCTGGAAATATTTTTATTCTCTTTCTCTCGACGCCTCCAGATAACTATTTTGTCTGCAGTAACTGTTTTATTCTCGACTATCCGCAAACCTTATTTTGCTCGTTTACTATTTACCATTTCGACTCCCAAGTTCACATTTCATAACTTTCATCGACCACGTGAACTTCGGAGACGTTAACTTGTGCACGTCCATATATGTATATATATATATACATATATATATATACCCTGATCAAGTGAACCCCGATTCGCTTTGTGATACTGAACACCACAGAGGACTTGTTTTATGTCACGCATTGTTCAAATTGTAATAAGCTGTTCTGAACCGATCAGATTCGATCAAGAGTTAAGAATACAACGGCATGTGATTTGTCAGTTAAAATTAGGCCTGAATGAGCAAACGCTGTTGCTGCTGTGGGTTCTATTACGATATGATATGATGTCAGGTGTATATAAACACAACTCTGTAGCCATAAAACTTTTATACTTCCCTGAATGTTTTTTATATCGTTGCTTTCAGACCTGTAAGATAACTTGGGACAAACTTCGCCAAATTGCTTCCGACTGCTTTCTAGTTCCTGTTGGTGTCACCTTTCGCTCTTACAGAGAATATATAAATACACAATTCAAAATACCGAGTTGTAGGATAAAACCACAACTTACATGCGTTATTTATCGAATAATCCACAATAACCATATCTATCCACGAAAGATTGTGATACGTCCGGGAAAGCAGAAGCGGCCATTATCTTGAACTTGTTCTTCGCACTAGCCGGATGATACTTACGTACAAAAATACTGGAGAGATTTCGAGCCCAGTGTGTGGTCCAAATTTACCTCTAAATTCATTCAATACTTCTGTTTAGTCTGTTGGCTTTAAACGCCGATGGGCAGTACAGTTTTTCGATACATGTCGTGAAATGCGTACACGGCCGTTTGTCTCATCTCGATAAGTGTGCATAAAATTTGGATTAAAAACTCACGAGACGATCAAAATCGTTTTGATTTATTTGAACTCTTACCGACTCCGAATTTTGAGCGTCACTCGATGTAAGCACGGATGAATATTTCAACGCCATGATGGACCACAGCTGTCTCTGCGCTTGTGTGAGATCAATCACCGTGCCACATGTTCTGGCGGTACCCGGCGGGTTGGATTGCATGAACCAAGTCACAGCAGTGTAAGTGTCCAAGCAAATTTGTTGTCGTCTATTAGAGCAGAGTTTTACATATGAATGTATGCACATTTGCTTTGTTTGCGATGTGATACTTGATAGCTCTTGACTGTCTGGTGTTAGCTTTCTAGATGGCAGGAATACCTCTCATCGTTTCGACCAGATAGCTCGATTCAGTGGACCTCAACTTGCTTTGCTACGGCGACAGGTAGGTACTATCTGAATCGGCCTTGTGTTTGCTTCTCGGAAATTCACTTCACTGGGATAGGTTTCTCGTGATGAGCTCCAAATATGGCTTTGAGCACTTTTGTCGTTCGAAGGGAGTGGTCAGTGGATGAGTTTGACCACTGATATAAGGGGTATTTTGTCGTCAGTTGTAAAATTAATAATAGCAATTTTTTACTTTACTCAGTCAGCAACTGTCAGTTCGGTAAAATCCTTCGCCAGTTATAAACAGTCAGAGGGGAGGTGAGTGATGTTTAAGTGCGTTTGGGTTTAATTAACGGAGCAAGCTCGAGATCCGAATTCCCATACAAACTGAGAGCAAAACTCACTAACCTTGCTAGACTTTTTCTTACTTGAATATGTGATGAACTAGCTCATTTAGACATTCTGTACGAAAAATTTAATACGAAGAATATTAGCATTTCGATAGTTCCTGGCTCGCTGCGCAGTTGCATCAACGCCAGGTAAGGATTTTTAAGCTTCCTTCTAAAAGTTTCCAAAATGCACACAGTTCCTTGGCCCGACTGTGACAAACGACCAGGGCTGACTTGTTCCTGCAGACGAGAAACCACGAGGAAAATTATTTTGGATGATTTCCAACTCCACACATGAGTATACCATCAAAAGTTGAACAACAAGACGAAATGCCCTTGGACAAAAACGGAGAGCTCATAATTGCTTGTGAATAGTGACGGACTGGTGCCAACTATATGCTTGGCTGACTTCCCTTCGGACTGCACCTTTCACACACAAACTTCAGGTCATCCAGTCAACCTTAAGTTCGGGAGGCACAAGACTCATCATGGATCCATATCCTCTGTCGCTCTCAGGGTTTGAACCCTGGCTTTGTAATTGGAAGGCGTGCATTACCACTGTATCACGAGCTCCCGTCCAGCCAAATCATAGTTACCGAGTTAAATTTGTCCCGATGTTGTCCTCACAAAAGAAGGTGAATGATGTGAGCATTGGAGCTGCGTAAAAGGAGTGGGACATTGCATGACAGTTACATATAAGCAACTAGCAAGTTAGAATCCGAACTTTAGCGTGGATTTTGCAGTCTTCCTAGCTACACTTAATTTCTATGCACGCGCAAACAACGTAGCCTCATCGCTATCCTATAAGTAAATGCAACAATTTTTTCTTATGCATTCATCTGCAACGTATGTTGAAAGGGCGTTTTCGCACTAGATTGGCCATTCATCTCTCAGTTCATAGCCTGGTCGATGCAACTATTTGGCTCGCGTTCACTCACTGTCTTTTTCATATCCGTTCCTACCAAATTAGTCTCACCACATGTGTTTACAAGCCTGCATGACTACGAACGAGTTTCGTGTTCCATCGTGCACCCAACACGTCCCGCTTGCTTAGTATGGGTTATGGCCGGCGCGGTGACTCAGTCTACGTTCCTTCATATCGATCGAGTAGAAGACTAAGAATAAGCAAGTGCGGAAATTTGCTACAGATCTATGCATCAAACCACTATACTAACACCATAAAGTACGTTTCTCCACTAATTTTTTGAACTCAAACTGTTGATAAATTTGAATGGAATTGCTCATTCATCTAGCTCAAACTAAGCACATGGTACCCTACACCTTGACATGGTTTCATCGCTCAGTATATGCGGCAGCTGTAGGTCAAACTACTTCGACGCATGACAACACGCCACCATCGTTTTCTGTCACCGATGAGGGTCGTGTGCATTGGTACAACCGATGTTGATATGGATTGAATTGGAAATATTAACTCCCTCTGGTGAGATTCCGCCGGGAAATAATGACGCAAATTTAGCAGGAACTTAGGAAAATCGATCAATTGAGCTGTTTGGGCTCAGTTTCAAATATATCTGAATCTATTCACTCATTCGTATTAAATATGAAACCTGAAAATTTCGTCACATTATCAACCTTTTCCCCGTTATAAAGGATAGTATCCCTACGACTGATATCAAAGTGGTTTCTACAAGACGGTTATTTCCGCAAATACCAGGGAGCGGCGTGCAGTCACCTCATCTTCTGTTCTCGAAAAGAATTTGAGGATTCTTAAGGCGTAACAAAATGTGGCGGAAACGAGCGTGTGACATAGCGAGGGACTTCCGCGGAATTGCGAAAAACTGCAGTGCAAGACAAAAGTACTTATTTTATTTTTCTTAGGAATGCCTTGTAAATCTCTCCATTTTAGTACTGAAAGAAAGACTCGATATACAGTGTTCGGTAGATGTTATTCGATAAGATTTACACTGAGTTACGCTTATCATTAGGGTGTTTCTAGATATTTCGCATCATTCTGACTGGTTTAACAAAGGATTGGCCATGAGTGGCGCCAAAGTCATTAGCATAACACCTTTCCGTGAGGCAACAAACCTCGAGGAGCAGAATTGCAGCTAGGCACATCCCCAAAAACGTGTTCCACAATTACGAATTAACGGGTATCTCGACTGTAAAACAAATGCGAGCGTGCAAGAATTAAAGCTGACCCGGATTATGGTTTCGAGGACAAATTGGGCACTATTTCATCCGGATACACAAAGTTTCCAATTTGCAGAATAACTAACTCCACCATAGCACTCTGAGCTTTGTTTCAGAAAGTCCGGCCGAGGAATGGGTGAAATTTGACGTTCAAGTAATGTTTTCCGATGCGGGGCATCGATTGCCCTCGGATGCGTAAGCGATCAGTCCACTCGGTTTTTTTCCGTAAAGTGATACGATTAATAAGTAAAAGAAATAAATAAATGTGTGCTTTCCTTTGGAATAGTATCATGAACACACAACCGGCAAACAGACACCCGAATTCATGGAGTTTGCCCCTATCCGGGTCATTCAAATCTGGTTAGGAAAATTTCCCGAACATTTGCTCATAATCTGTCAAATATATTTGGATAAGGCTTGAAAGTAAAGTGGGTGGTTTTCGAACAGATAAATTCATACTTGTCTCCCACAGGAGCGCGTGATCATCACTAACGGCAACAGTAGGGCCATCGTTATCACAACCAATATTAGCTCTCAATCAAAACTTTCCGACTTGAAAACCAAACATGGGAACCATGATACACAACGGTAATTGCAATAGGGACATTGCCAGTGATTTGTTGAGCGTTTCCCTGTGTTTAATACAAACAGTCCCGGGTGTAAATCTCTCCTAGACGTACAGCAATTGTGGCAGTATCAGACAGTTCGACCGACAGGTGGGCTAGTGAAAAGAAGTGACGGCGCGCAACGGCTGCCCAATCTGCAATTCAGCCGAATCAAACTAAGGATGTAACTTCTCGCTGGACAAGTGAGAAGTTGAAATCAAACTCGTTAAGGAAGACAGATAAGTGTAAAACCATTGTTAAAAAACTGAAAATATTTCATGAAAATGATTAACTTATAGTAATCAGCACACTTAAGAGCCGAACAAAGGTTTCAGGAATGTAAAAGATCAATTTGACTCTTGGTCTGTTATCACTGTGTTCCACAGCTTAATACCGGTACTGTCAGAATTGACTGTTATTCGGGGAAAATTTAATTACCGGATTTTAAAAATAACAGAAATAAAAATAATAGTGGTAATATTAAAAACAATCTGCCTCTATATAACTGCATAATATCTTCTGCAAACAAGGTGCTGAAATCCTCCCGGATGGGAATGTGATCAGTCGCAAAGCGATTCGAACCCAAGACCTACAGTTTAGAAATCCACAATGATAGTCGATACAAATTTCCCCTAAGAATGATGGTCCAGGAAAAATGAAGCATTGGCCGGCACCGAGTCCGTCGATGATAACCGATTCTTGAATGTCCTTCTTTGCCTACGATAAATGAGGAATGCACCAGCAGCCCGTCATTAGACTTTTGCCTGTTGCTCTGTATAACTTTTGACTTCTGTACGCTGAACACTTGGAATCTGGTGCACATGAGCCACATTGTGTTTGTGAACACCCAGGTTATCGGTGACTGGGCCAGTGTACCACTATCTTCTCACGCGATCGGACATTCTCTGCCTAAACGTCTAATTTACCCAACAATATTCACTGGACAAAAGGCAGAAATGGTAATTGACTAGTGGTTGGCTGACAGGCGTATATTTGTTGATTCAAGGGGATGTTGTTACATTGAGATATATTCTTAGATACTGAGAAGTCGGTACAATCATTAGGAAGTAGGTGATTTAAAACGTCTTAGGTGCAGTCATTAGTTGCATTAATCACTCTAATCGAACCAGATGGCGAAAGCTGAATGAATGTGTCAACTGTCGGGTTTACCTGCGGGACGGTGTTCGGAACTGACGAAACATCAACACTAGGAATGTACTTCATTCTGTTTGCGTACCTGCAAAATTACACTCAGTAAGCTACGTGCAGTCGGCAGATCAGTGAATTAGGTGATCGACCGGTGTATAAATGTGGCTTAGTCATTCCTTTTATGGCTCAATCATTTAGGTGATACTGTGAGTCGCTTAATCACCACAAGTTAACGCATTAATAATGCTGAAGTGATAACAGTTTTGTTTCGTTACGTAAAGCATCAGTAACCAGCTAGCCGTTGATAAAATGGCTAAGTATGGTAGAGATAGAGAAACTTTGTAAAAACATCTTACTTGAATCCAAACGATATGATAGACAGTAAGTTTTCCTTTAGTCTAGCATTTGGTTTAGGGTAGACAGTGACATGGGAGGGTTGATCAGCAACCACAAATTCTGTTGTTCATTCGAGTGATGACATTTTCAAGTCGGTTTTGAACACTACCACGACTAGACTACAACGCTATGCAACACTGCGCCCAGCAGTTCCGTTCTTAATACATTTTAGGAAAATAATTATCCCATTGGCTTCGTATAACTAATCTGAGCACATTCTGAAACCGCTGCTCTGTTGAGTGACTTAGTTGTTTCAGCGGTCACCAGTGATGGGTAATGTTGACAAATATCATTGTATTTGCCCTTAATTTTGTCGCTGGTCTGACAGAAACAATTGTATAAAATTTCTCACTGATACATTTGCCTAACTGCACCGCGTGGTCTCTGTCTTCCTGCCATCTGTAAGTGTCGGGGACATAAATATCATTGTTCCTCGTTCAGTATTTTCCTGGTTCATTGTGTTTCGCAATGCATTATTGATGGAAACTCTTCCTAGCGTTTACAGTTACGACCCGTCAGTGTTCTTCGATTACCTATACCTATTTCTGAGGCTACCAATAAGGCTGCGTTTCAAACGACCAGACTGTGGTTTCCGTTTTGCTGGTCCCCCTACTGGGCCCAACCGCTGATGATTCTCAAGCAGGTCTAGAAAGCGTTGTCTAAAATTTGACCTGAATACCCACTAGAAATTAGTCCAGTCCTATCCCAAACTTACGTAAATCTTCACCGCGTAAGCTCGATCTTCCAATTGGCCTTCGACCGACCTCTTACTTTTCACGAGACAAGAGGACATGTCGGTTTTACCATGTTTCTTTTCATCGTCTCATATATGGTCCGTTACTAGCCCAGCTGCAGACATTTAAACATTACTGCAGTATATAATCCATGATATATTACTTCAAGTAGGCTCTGCTGTACGCATGGTAGGAATTAAATTCTCCCGGAAATACTCCACAGGTTTCAAGGCTGTGTACCCGGTACTGTGTCATTCAGTCATCCTCGTACTTTTGCACTCATTTATTAGCTTAACACTAGAACCTCATTTGATTGGTTAGGAGCATATATGGATAATGAGTACATTTTAAGAATCACTCGAAGATTTGTCTTCTGAAAGCTAATTATGTCCGGCAGACAAACATCTTCCGGCGAATCACCGGACTGATTATCCATACGGGCCCTTATTTATTCAACTGAGGTTCAAGTGCTAAAACACTGCACAAATCCCACATGTTCCAGTCACGAATACACAAGTGAAAGAATCCTCCATCGATTGATAATTGTTTACACTGTGTGTTATATGTACACGCGGGCCGCCTAGTGCCTGTTAAGCAGCTCACTTGTTTCCACTAAAAATCTGATGGTATTGAAATATAATCCACAAACTGCTCCAATCAACAGCAAATGTGGATCATGGATTAAGTTGAGCCACTAGCCAAATGCCTCATAAGAACACCAAAAAATAATTATCCGCATAACAGTTTTGTTGTTACACCATGTGTAATTCGAGCAACGCCGATAGTTTTAATTTCACCAACTGATGACCTCTCTTGATAGCGTTGTTTGCAACAAGCGTTTGATAAACTCTTCTCATGGTGCACTGACAAACAGCAGGCGTTAATTCCAAATAAAGACGTCTGCCACATTTTAAGGTTCACACCATTCACACAGGATTACTCGTTTTGTTTTCAGAACGGAACTGACACTTCTGTTCTAATAGGGGAAATATGCTCACAAGAAACTAGATAGAAATGTTTAATAAAGCTTGTGAAATATATTAATCACCACTACCGACAACAAGGCGCTCGTGAAAATGATCCATATCGATGTTTTATTGACAGCAAAGACTGAAAATAGAAAGATAGAAAGAAGATTCAAAGCGGAAACAAAGGAGTAGTTTCGTTCTTTGTGTGTAAACTTCATGAAGACGAAGAGGAACAAATTTTACATCATGTACATCGAAACCCAGCATGGTCGAACCATTGAATTTATCTCGCAAGGCTCGTGCCTGCGGAGTGCACACAAAATCCCGTACGATTTCTAACATCCTGTGCGTGTAACACTCGTTTGGAAGAAACACTGCTGAGCGGCCATAGTGGATAAATGCCACTGAGCTGCCGGCACCCGAAATGTTCCACTTTTTATCATTTGGGGGAAGCTGCACACATAACTATCCTTCGGCTTCTGAGAATAGCCATTGCTTACATATTTCTCACTGTCATGTAACACTGGCCGTTAAAAGGCTGATAGCTGGTAGGAGTAAAACGACACAACAAAAGTTGGAAACATCCTAACGACGCAACTCCACCCGGTTGCAGACTGTTACTAGAGTGACCATAACTAGCACAATAATAATGTATTTTGCACAAATAGGACACCAAGTAGGTATTGGTCTAGCAAATATCGAAAAGTTCATCAAAGGACTTGTGTCAGCTTTGCCTGTTTACAATAAAATCAATAGTCATTACTCTGTTGGATGTATCACTTTGTTCACACTAACTGTTGACTGGACAACTCTAACTACCATGGCACCTATCAGATAATATCGGTCGACCACTGCATACCCTGGAAATTGACCGTAAATGTAAAGTTCCGCATCGCTTTTATATAGCCAGTCGTCAGGATGGTCTGAGTGCGTCGATAATGCGACTTTTTTGTACAACCCACACTGGTATGCACGTGGAAATATCATCTTAACGAGCGCTAGGGTCCGCATGTGTTTGAGGGCAGCTGGAGCGGAGGTCGGGTGGGGCTATGGTACACGTCTTCATTAGTGATGAAGACCCAGTTGATACTTCTCTCGATCTTCTCCTTAGGATCATCCATCTGTGGACACAAAGCTCTAAGCGTTCTGCATTACTGACTAGGCCACAAGAATAGCATCAACCTCATTTGCGTGCGTGTTCCTGTGTGCGGCTGTATCAAGTTATCGAGACGAACGCATAAATTTATTCTTCATTTAATGGCATGTCAGTCTCTCAATCAGTGAATCGAGGTCAAGAGAATCGCTCTGCAACTGACTTTTGTCAATGCTTATACGTAGAAATTCAGGGTATTGTTCGACGGCCATAAAAGACACCGAAACGATGCCAGGCCCTTTTCGAGTGAAGTTCATTAGGCACTTTAAACACCAAAAAGTGAATACTCAGCCGTTGTATACGGATACGAGCAGAACAAAACAAAACATGTTATACACGACCGAAGCAAATGGATATTCAGCCAAGCTGAATTGTGAGTTCCTAACCGCAGTTGTATTGTACTGTCACGCACATAATGTATCACGGGTAGTTTTGTCTAATTAATATTGTTAAGTAATGCAACGTGACAACAAACAGTAGGACAACAGTTCACCAGCTTGCAATACACGTAATCGCTTCCCAGCTTACAGAACGGACCGCGCTCGTGTGTCATTAATCCATGTGCGAAGATGTGACTTGGGCCAATCGCTCAGTAAACGTAGTCCGAAGCTCTGTGTGTATGCATGCATGCGTGCGTGCGTGCGTACGTTTAGTCGGTCACGTGACCAACCGAGTTATGTCAGTCCCCCATGTGCCTGTAGGTGGCCTCGCCATGGAGTTTTGCGTATTGGACAGTCAGCTGTCAAGTCTCCGTGCCAGCCAAGTGATTTTTCTACTCAGTAGCATATTTCGCATACGGATGGATGAACAAAATTGGCCTGGAAGCATACGATCGATTTGGCGGTTATTGCTGCTCTTCACGTACGCCTACCCGGTATTATTCTGTCAACCATCCCGAAATCTTTTAAAGCTGTTTACTGCGTTCCGGATGGGATGGGATGTGATTAATCAGTTGATGGTATTACCGTTCCTTGGAATACCGCAAATTGTTTTGTCGATGCAATTGAATCTTTCGCCCTGAAAGCAAACAATAGTGACAATTCCCGCAGTATGTTTGGTCAACCTGCCGTCAGTCGAGTGCGTAGTACTTAAGATCTATTTATGGAAACGGGCAACCAGTAAAAATAAGTGTCACATTTGATCCCATTTCGCGCCATACAGATAGAGGTTAAAAGTGAATTACCACGACGATTATCGGAATACGCGTAGTTTATAATGCCTCATGACGAATAAAACTGTTTCACTGGATCCACAACATCTGCCAACCAAACATTTGACTAAAACACCAAAACTCTATGGACCACCTGGAAGTTTGCCTAAGGAGTAATCTGTCAGACTTGTAACGTGTCATGCGGCAATTAGTCACGTGAGTTAATCCACCCGCTGCAACGTACACATCGCAGATAAGTTAATCTCTCAAGACGAGTGAGCTTCATTTCAGTAAGAAATTCTAGGCCTCATAAGACTCACAGCATGGAACCACGATTATCTTCACATTAACCTGCAAAATTCACCTTGTTTGATTCTATTCACAGGCGACTTGTAGAGAAGTAAGTTTAAGTGTGGTGGATGATGAGTCGTCTCATCCAGTGTCCTGGCCGGAGCACATTGGCTATTTCAGTCGATCAAGTGCCAGGAAAAACCAAATGATAAAGGCGCTTAATTACGTTGAGCCGAATTAGCTAGCGGAATGTTTGGGCGCTGAATGCTGACCGGGGAAAATCAGTATGCGTGATTTGTTTTGGTCTAATAAACGAATTTCTTGGCTACTGAACGGTCGTTTTTCTCCTTGGATTGAGTGGGTACTGATGAATGAATGGTGAATTAATGGGTAGACATCGTATTCTTATAGCGGCAGGATACGTATTTATTATTCTCAGCGGCTTCCACTCAAGATGCGATTAATTCCGAAGAACGACCAGTCTCGTTCCAGCGAGATTGTATCTGGAAATAGCCTGACCGGTTGTGCATCATTAAGAACAAACGAGCAATGGAGAACAATTTATCTCAAGCCGAACATTCTGTTACAGCCGGTAGGTTAGTGAGTGGGGGCCAGATGGAACAGTCTCCTGGTCCTAGCCCCCGGGATTGACTGGAGCTGGCAACTACAGCTAAAATATCTTGGAAGCATGATCAATCTAAGCAGATGGGTGCCCACTCGGCTACTCAACGCCACCTTTCGTATGCGTCCTTGTTAGAACTTAAGGCTTAGGTCGAGAACCCTACTCGTTCTGCAGCATCCGTCAACCATCTCTGAGAGCTCACACCAGTACAAATGATATCATAGTGCATCGCTCATCGAACAGAATAATCAAGACTGCGCTATTCACTGCGTCGGTTGAAGTGGATAGTGACAACTGTGATAGAACTGCGAGTTTTCTTTTTAATTCAATTTGTCTTCTGTCCTCAACCCCTCCTCTGTCCCATCTGCTCGATACTCGTAACCGCTTTGTGTGTTTACTGCTCCTCACTTTTTTCAAGCCTTATCAGTCTCTGAATCTTGGCTTCTTTAATATGTACACTACCAAACAGGCCGGTCAGTAGGTGTGCCTAGTACCCAATGGACATGCCGGCGATTGATGTCTGCTGCGTCACTGAAACGCGAATCCGGAATTTGAGCAACGCTGTTTTACTAACTGTCCTGGATACCACATCAAAATATTTGCTGCACGTTGCAAGGCTAGGCAACAAAGACTGACCGTTGGAATGATTACTTCAGCGATCAATTTAGCTAGTCGCGCTCCGACGTCAACAACTGTGAATCTTTGGGAGGTGTCACCTGACATCCCCAGATGTAAAAGCGAGTTAGTTATCCGATCAACAAATGGTGAATAATGCCTCAGTTCCAACAAAATTTCTCCCATTTCTAGGTGTAGCTTGTTTGGTAAAATCGCGAACCTCTTTTATCCGTGAGATTTGGAATGAGAAGCGTATTCCGTTATCGTGGAATGAGTCATTAATGTCACACCTCTTTAGGATGGTGTGCACACTGAGTGTAATAATCATCGAGAGTTCAGTTGAATTCCGCCTGTTGCCACGGTAACAGTCTTGATATTGTTATGCCATCTGGAGCCGGTTCGCGGTAGTGATATCTTCGACCGCCAGGCAGAATGCTACCCTATCGGAAATCGAAATGAAATAGATTTACTGCCCGCCAGTTAAATGGAATGCGCGACACACGAACACACATCACTGCCGGACAATGGTAGTTTTCTGTATTTTGAACTGCCCTTTTCGACTCCGCCGACCTAGCAGAACTATCTGGGGATTTTCACCAAAGAGGCATGCCAAAATAATCGAGTAATCTGATTTTATCATTGTGCTCACATACTTCTGGTGAATTCACCAGAAAATTCACCCGAAAATACTGGCGGTGTGTCGAGAAGCGTGTCACAACTGGCGGCACACATTTGGCTTCCTAGTGTGCTCTACAAATTTGTTTCACTTGTCCGTCCTCGTTCAGCTTCCTCATCGACGAAGAAATGAGGAATGCATTAGGAAGTCTCAAGAAGCAGGCTTTGAATTGGCAGGTGAGAAGCTGTGTGACCTGGATGGCGCAGACGACATAGTGCTTATTCGAATCTACGACACTTGTTCAGTGTGAGCTCAACAGAATGGTACTAGCTGCAGTTCCATTCGGCCTGCGCCTTGCGCCTTCAAATTGTAAAGTTCATTTGAAAGACTGGGCGCCAGTGGCTCCGAGCATGATTACTCACAATGGTGAACAACTAAAAGTTGTTGGTAGTTTCATTTATCTCGACTGCTGCTTGACTAAAGATTGTAGCATGATATTAGAAACCTGCATGCATATACCCAAGACATGAACGACGTGCGATGAACCGAATTATTTCCGAAGCCCACCTGTCTTTTTTAAGGAAGTTGAAAACTTGTATGTACTATGCCGCGGTGCGATCAGCTCTGCCCTACGGTTAGGTGTGTTGAAGATTTTTGTCTCTTTGAGGTTTCCGACCGTTTATGTTTTACGCAATATCGTTAAGGAGCGGTTAGAACGACATGTGAGTAGTACAAACGTTAGCTATCTAGTATTCAGTACAAGATCAGGAAATTGCGTCATAACGTATTCAGCACAGAAGATTCCGTTGGTTGAGGGAAGCTTCATCTATGGGGAAACAAGTCCCCCGAGTCGCGTCCTGTTTTTCTACCCTCACTCGAGCATAGAAAGATACCAAGAGATCAGCAGATAGTTTAGCACTGGGAAATCAGAAAATGTACAACAAACTTTATTGGCCTGGGGACCTTATATCTTCGAGGATGAGGTCCAATATGTCCGCCTGGCAGAGTGAACTACACGACGGAGAATTACGTGATTTTCAATAGGGATTGTTTAGGTGGTAAAAAAAAATGTGTACCATTGTAATGGTCATCCTTTCTGATTCACGAGGAGAAGCAGTTCGATAATTCAGGACCATAGTGCATTAAGCTGACGTATTTCTGGTGAGAATACGCCACAGAGTAGTGAACATATGATGGTTCAACGATAATCGATGCCAAAAGCAAAGAACAGATGAATGCTGAACAGTGTGACAGAGTCGGGAAATTGCGAGAAACGGTTCTCCGCGAGGCTCACTGGGTAATACGAATAATGAGGATCACTCAACGTGTCATTTTATGTCGTCTGGTGACGAAACCTCAGTGCGTTATCATTATACTGCTTCAAATCAACTGTGAAAGTGGTAGACTAAACCTCTTAACCAGCTCTGCTTCGAAGAAATATGACGTCAAACTTGTTAGGCTACTAATTAGTAGCAGAAAATGTAACAGCAATTTCAGAACGGATGATGCAGCAGTCTTTTCCCACGATTTCGTTCCCAAACCATTGCTACCACACACAAAAGGGGACGAGATAAGAGGAACAAAGAAGCCTTTATAATCTATTATTTAATCAGTCATGCAATCAGTCATACGATTAACCAACCGCTTGATGACTAGGAGGGAAGAAGGGAAACGGACAAACTGCTGCAACAGTCAGTGACCCGGATGGGCGTCCCTCTTCCGGGTGACGTTTTTGGGTTGTAACCAAGGCAGTTCAAGCTATTTGATCAGCTTCTTTGGTGAGCATAGTTCTGGCCGAAGTTAGCGAATGATTATGATTTCCGCCGTTTATGACATTCTAAACCTGACTGATTTGGAATTGTATACATTGTACTAAGTATGCTCACGAGTTCAATGTGTCACTCGATTATATATCATTCCCCACTTATTCCGGAACCATCAAAACTATTCCGAGTTATATCAGAACCACTAAAACATGTCACTGAACTGACCTATTAGGATCTTGGCTGAATAAACCTGATACATTATCTATCTTACGTAAGCAAATTCTTGTTCAGGAACTGCAAAACACACTGGTAATCTACGTAATGCTCTGCGATCTGCGGGCGAAAGTACTCTCAAGAAGTCTTGTAAAACAGCCATACGCTTACCCAGTTCCGAATAGTTTGGACATAAATTCGGATAATCATGATATGATTCCGAAATAGTGCTGGAAACAAGGTAGTAAATGAGTTTCATTCAAACTTCTTGCCATTTCCACCCACTAAAGTGAAGCTAACGCAGTTGATGCTCGTTAATGCGCTTAGCGCGTGGCTTGCCATCAAATCAGCAAAAGAGGCACCGCCGGTGCACTTGAACTAGTAGATAATCATTGAGGGGGGTCATCAAAGACGATTTATTTACGATGAGCTATTTTGAGAATAAGCCTCTGAATTAAACAAACTTCAATGTGGCTTATCACGCGGCAGAAAAAGCGGTTTTCATTTTATCACCAGCAGAATTTTTGTTAGGACATTTTGGGTAGTAGCGTTACTTACTCCTATTTTGATATCTTAGCACTATCATTTCGAACTGTCTTGTTGCGGTCGATAAAGCTGTCTAAGTGTCGACTAGGATTCTTCTGATATTTCCTTATTCCGCCTCTAAAGTGTCTTCCAAGTGGACAAATGCATCTCCCGACACTAAACCAATTTGGTATACTTTCTGCTTGTTTGCAACAAAACTATGGAAGTTTGGATACAGTCCAGTCCAGTTGAGTTTTCTGTAAGCACTCCTTAGGATAGCATCGTTTAAAAGTCTGGGCAAGTCAACTTCCATCATCTTATTCCATCTCAAAGTTGAATTGTGTGACTGAATATGCAGCACTGGAAAGTGTCATCGCTTCCTTAAATTCAAAGGTTGCCCTCCAATCCAAAGTATATCGTCTGCGCAGCGGTTACAGCGGATTTAGTTGGTCGATGTTACACTCCGTTCGTTTGTTTCCAATCTAACCCTGAAAATATTGGTTGGAAATTAACTAAGTTCAAATTTCGATGCAACATTATCTGTTTGTCTATAATGTCATGGAATAGGAGCTCTACGTTAAGCATACATTGTAGTAGTAATTATTTTAGGTTCTCAGCAGTAATTCATATCATCAAACAATCTTGTTCGATGAACGCACTGTCATGGTTGGCGATTTCCAAAGGTGGCCCACTAATGAATATCTAGGGTAGATATCGGTTTCTGTTGAATTTTCATCTCTTTACTAAAATTATCTATTTGGAAGCTTTCGTGTCTTTCAAGTCTTTGTCAAACAGGCACCTCTGACTTGCCGCAGGACAAAGCTGACCTTAGTCTAAACAATTTGCATCGAGCATCCCGCGCTGTCGCAGCACACCGATCCACCTAAAAAACCGAGAGCAGCTATCATCTCCAGATTGCTAACACTGCTCACCTCAACTGTGGTAATCTTAGTCGTGCGTTGCCATGAAGCTCTCACGTGTCAGATACAAGTGGCTGTTGCCGGAATTCTGAAATAAGTCACACTTTTGAACGCAATCTAGGAAAAATTTACACTCCCAGTGAGGTCTCTGCTAGTTAACATCATCAGCAATAAAGAAGCTTGATGAAAATAGATCCGTGGCCAGGTCAATGACAAAAAGGAGTTACGACAATGGCCCCCGCTTGTGAAGTTTATACTGGTCAAGTATTTATCGCCAACGTAGAATGTTCGCCCGGCAAGAAACGCTTTCAGCTGTCGATGCATTTGCTAGCTGATACCAAATGGCTCAAACCTACAATGGTTCACTAATTCAGACAACTACTCTTGTCCAGGCTTCGCATAATTTCATCCAGAAAGCATAAGAGATTAATCAGAAACTACCTGTTTAATAAAATCATTGAGTGCTCTCCTAGATGCTAGCAAATATGAGTCCGGATTATTTTTTTCTTTTGCCCCCCACACTCATCGCCAGTGTACGTGAAAGCATAACGATTCAGTTGTTTCATGCTGTGGTGTTTGGCCTCTACAAGTATCATTGCACATCTCAGCGCAAAAAGTATTCACATGTCCGTGACACCATTGTAGCAATAAGAGGATTGCACTGAATTGACACAATATACGGTAGGAAGGGTTGGCACGCAGCTCGGCGATGACTAGGTCTTGTTTCACATGTACATTACTGACGCAGAGCTCCGAAAAAATTCTGTACACTTCAGTTGTGGACAAAATATTACGGGAAGTAAACCTGATTCTAGAGCCAGAACAGTATCGGGGAAAAGTGTCTTTAAAATTGTAGGAGAATCACGTGGAATTTTATGCAGATTTCTCATAACTAAGTTGCGTAGGACATATACGGTATTGAGTGGTTAAAAAAAGCTTGGAAAAGGGAGAATCATCACAGCATGCACAAGTACAGCGATTTAGTGGGACAGGAGGCCAACAGAATAGCCTTGGAGAACTTCACGGAGACATGCAGGGGAAAATAAAATCTGATTTGTCGAGAAACTATGATGAGTCTGCGTGCAAATCAAGTGACACTTTCCTTCACAGCTTCGCTGTTGCTTGGGGATATGGCCAACGTATCAAAATCATGGTGACTCAAGAAAATGAAAGCGGACACTCCCTGACGATCACTGGCTTGAAGGTATTATGTCTTCTTAGCTAGCAGAAGGATTCAGTTGTGATTTTTTATTTGTCGGTATCTCCTTAATGACTTCAGTTGCATAGCTTGGGGTTGGAATCATTTCAGTGTTAGCTGGTTAACTGTTCGGGTATCATTACAGTCGATCAGAATAAGCGAACCTATCTCGAGAATAATTACTACGCGTTCTCTGGAACTTCTGATTTTGATGAAGAACACCGTCACATACAGAATGCGCTCCTATAAGAACCAGCGAGTTACACAGAGTGATTTATCTCAAGCCGAAGATTCAACCATACCTAAACAGTCCATGAGTGGACGCTTGACGAAAAATATCTCGGTCCTTCTGATTGGAGGTTAATCCGCTCTGGTAACTCAGTGGGAAAAAATAAATGTGAAGAATAATTCACCCAAGCTGGTGAGCCTCTACTCAACCATTCCCGCTGCCTTGGGGGCAGATTATTGTTAGAACTAAAGGCTTTAGTTGTGAATTTAAACTATTTTTCAGTTTAATGGCTGGACTCACTAGAAATATCCATAAGTCAACTCCCATAGGTTATATTATTAAGAATGGTTCCATAGTGCATCGCTCGTCAAGCAGGTTAACCAGGACCGCTCCGCCCATTTGATCAAGTAAGGCGGGTAATGATTAGGATGCTACTGTTCAGAGTTCTTGTGCTGGTTAACTATACACTGCCTTACGCGACAAAATTTTGGGTCGAAGGTTCCGGTTGGGGTTCCCGAAGAAAAACCTCTGCCACGGTGTGGGAAGCCCCGAAGTTGCACACACTCAAACACCTTTCGCATACTTACTGAAGAAACCCTTATCAACATTCATTCTTCGAACGCAGGAATCACATAAAATGCTGCAAAAAACTGTGGCTGGATACATCTATCTGGTGGTAACATTAGTGGGAAAGCAGGAAGTAATTTGGGCATAATACCTAGGCTTAAGTTTACAGGTCAGCTAGCTGCATCCAATTTTCGCACTTTCAACCAGATGGGGCGATCAGTTGATCAGGCTAGAACTATTCAGACTTCCAAAATAGACTCAAGCTACATCCTCGAAATGCGCATACACTTCCATAATCATTCTCCTTAAACTGTTTACAATCTTTTACTTTCGACTTACCCTTCTCTTTTCAGCTGACCCGGTCTTTGTTGTTCCTGATCAGGCTGGCGCTGAGATCATTCTGTTAGTATCAGATAAAGGTGTACTGTTAGGTTGGATCCCAGTAAACAATTACGGATGTCCACTTTGTCAGTTGGTTCTGCATGAGCCAATAGGAGTCGACTAAAATGTCGTTGTCCCTTCGTGGAATCCGTTTATCAGCCCACTGATTGCAGCTCTCTTGAGGAAAACAGGAATATCATCGGGATTACCTCGATTACTCCAAAACATGAGTTCAACGGACGTTTCGGAAAGCTCCTGGTTTTGAAATCTTAGTGGGCTACTTAGCAGATAGAGAACACCACATCCGATTTTCATCTTCTGTCCTCGCCGACAAAGAAGATTGCTTCATTGAAGTTTTGCTCTGACCACAGACTGTTCTGGGCGAACATAATTTTTTGACAGAAAACGACATCGACTGCCTTGGTTGGCTCCCTTTCTATAGCACTCAAATTGACCGCATTCCCATCGGCCACCGGTGGTGTGGATCAAACGAGGATTATTGTCCGTTCTGGTCCATATCCCTATAGTCCCATCATGAAAACGACTTGTTTGCATTTATTTGTTCCTAGCCTGTGCTCTCACAAACACAAAATTCACGGGTCCTGGACAGCTGTTTTTAGACGATTGTGGTCGACTTCGATTCCATTCGGGGCTTTCAACACAGTTATTGTCGTAGAAAATGCCCATAGTCCGAACGAACATTGGGAGCATATCACAGAGTTTATGCACCCAGAAGCAACTGCTGCACAGGACTTCATTCGATGCAATCGTCAAAAACAGAAGATATCCTCAAACTCAGCTGCTGTGTTAAATGCCCCCAGATCCATCCCCTCAGAAACCACATGCAACGAGAGACGAAAATTCTTAAAATGTCAACTGACCAGATGAATGGGAAATGATCTTGGGCGCTGGTTGATATAGAACTGTAGGGAAATAAGGAAAACGGGGGCTATTCGAAGTACTGCTCAACATAATCCTGGTATGCTTGAGGTGATTAAATAAAATGATAACTCACTGACACACTCCCAGCTGTACGGACTGTGGAGCTAGGCAGAACAATTTAGAGAGAAATAAAGTTGACCCACTACCACAATGTTCGTTTCTGTGAAAAAATTCACGAATATACCTGCCCTTTACCTGAAAAGAAGGTCATCAGAGCAATAGATTTTCTGAAAAGCAAAAGATTTTTGGGCCAGGTGGATTGTTTGTCTTTTCAAAGACGATTAACATATGTATTAACATGGACGGTTCCATTAATCGGATTAGAGAATGGATTCCTAAAGACTGGTGTGAATCACCAACTGTACCAACTGACTAAAGATTTATAATTCTCTAAGAACATCGCAGAGGTATTAGTGTGCCTAGTATCGCATCGAACCTGTGCGCAGGTATCGTCAACCACCGTCTATCTAGTGCGATAACGGAGATGACTAGCGTTGGCGCGGTTCTGTCCAGAACTGTAGATTATACTGGACCACGTATGTCGAATCGGACCATGCGTTACTTTTAATACGATTTTTGCTGCAGCTCAATGGCCATCGACGCAGGCCACAAACCCCATTGGCTGTCGAACGTTTGTCTGATTCGGCTGTTCGCAACAGCTGCGAACAGAAACTATCCAAGGGACTATGAACTCCGACAAGCAACAATGTAGACAAGCAGTGGGATCAAATCAAGCAGGCGATGCATTTGGCAGCAAATTTCGCCTGCGGTCCTAAATCTAGCATTCATCAAAAACACTGGATCTCGCAAGCGTCGCTGTGTCTAATGGAGCAAAAACGCCAGCTGCCTAACTGCAAAGAG
>LUCM01002689.1:53227-67949 GCA_008360955.1 Fasciolopsis buskii | reverse complement strand
TGACGCATATACAATCTCTGTCTAACAATTTACAGGTTCGTTTTATTTTCAAACCTTAATCTGGATTTCTGCGTTCACATATTTTGTCATATGTATCTTTTCACACCTATCCAGCGGGCAGTGGAACTCCAGTTGTTTGCCAAGCTACCAAGTTCGCTGTACTCACTCACCAACGCTACCCAATACTATGTATGTGAATGTCTACGCGACACATCGAAAAGAAATTGCTTCGCGTTCAAAGCTTGGATTGCCGTCCCCGGATCTTATTTAGGTTGCGGGAAGTTCGCGTCGTACTTGCAGCCTGTGCACCATAGAGTAGCTTAATCCTTCCATCGACCAATCAAGTAGAGTGGGCCTTGGGAACACGTTAATGTAGGCCCACACAGAAACATATGAATGAATTAAAAATTAACGAGACTGCAGAATCAAGAAATTTGTTCTTCGACTTCAATATTTTTTCTTTCCGGAGTGACTGTTTATAAAACGACGTTAATAAGCAAGGTTATTTCGGAGACTTTCACCGTGCGAAGTGTGAATGCTAAAAATTGCGAAAGGGGTGGATAACCACACTCCGATTTATGATAGTCTTGCCTTCGGTAACCAGTTGATTACGGCAGAAATAATACTTTCAAAGTCATCAGGATTATTTTTGTCTTCGCGACATCACTTGCAATCCGCCGTCGGATACATGTTGTGTCGAAATCATCTCGGATAATTTGACTCGTTAAATGCACTTGTAGTTCCAACTAACTGGATCGAATCACAAACCCGAACTCATTGAGTATGATCGGGAGTGAGAGTCTCGGGCTCTGAGTTGGGTACTCGCTCGGAACGTCTCCAAATGTTCCCAAGTGACCGGCGTCTCAAATAGCCTTTGACGAGGAAGTCCTACGCGCTACCTTCTACTAAAGTGCCAGGCGAACGCTCTGCACTGGGTTGGCTGATCTTTGACCAGCAGTCTAGGGAAGTTGTTTGAACCTTGATTCCAAACCAGCCACGGGTAGTGTACGAAGCATAGAAATGTGTGCTCACCAGTATCCGTAGTGGAGGGGTGTACTGGGCACCCACCCGAAGGGCGCATGGATTGAACAATCAGCCACCGGACCCCAGTGGGTTACGTGACCTTCAGATTGTCCAGCTCCCTTATGGGCGAGACCATTGAGTCAACGACTCGGTCAATCCTCTACTTCGGTTTGGGCAACCGGGTAGTAACAAGCCCTTAGAGGATGGATGGATGGCCGGTAAAGTGGAGATGGGGAACCGGAGAATCAGCAGGTTTTATGAACTCTACACATAATTTTTTTCCCCTTTTTTCGCTCATTCTTCGACAAGATCCTAATGTCACACCATTTGTATTCTGATTAATTGCAAATTAAATTAAAGAATAAAAAGAGTTCATCCAAAACACTCCGTGTTTTCTCGTACACGATAATAACATACTTAAGTTTCTATGTGAAAATTTACTATTTAACTTGCCGACGCTTCAGCAAATTTCTCTGGCGCCCCACGAGGCTGAAAGACGGACAACTACTTGTTTGTCACGATGCTTATAAACAATAGCCCTTTACAAATAACACTTCACATGGCTCAAAGACTTTCAATCACACCAGAGAAGATTCAGGTTTTTTTAATTACGTCCAGTTACGTTTTTAAAGCCGGTTCTTTGGGTAGCCCTTGAAGTTGTTTCCACGTTTCTTGGCACACACCAACGACTGCTAGAATTTAGCCAGTGACAATTTTTGAGACCGATCAAATTGCTCTCGTGAGATCAGCAATATGGGAATAAGCTACTCAAATCCTGTGACCGCGTGCGAACTGTATTTAACGTTAGCCTCAGTACCGTAGCCTAATAGCCATACATTACGCAGTCCAGTCAAGTTTACTTTTTAAAAAGTCTTACTCATCTGTCCAGCTCATACGCATTTCCTTATATCAAACTGTGATACCATTTCAGATTCTTGATACCGTTTCCTGTTGATTCTATTCTTATAAAACTGGCTATCTTGGTTAAAATTGAAATTATCGAAAATATCGGTTAACTCATTCTGCATTCTGGTCATGGCCGCCTAAGATGTTGATGTTTTATTTGAACGCGCCCTTTCACCCAAGTTCCGTCACCTAGGCTACCGTTAGGTTCACCTACTGCATCCGTTCCGGTGCCTCTGATCGTTTTTTTTTCTTTATCAAAAGTTAAAAACAACACTAACATTTGGCGCCGCCATCGTAATAGCAACAATAAGAATAATCAGTAGCAGGAGAGGCACCAATCACAACAAAAAACTGTTCGTTAAATAAGCAGCAAAAACGAAAAAAACAATGTTAAACTATTCGTACAGTGGCAAAGGTTAGTGTGAAAATTCATCAGTTCGTCTGGTCTAAATCTAGTCAACCGTGGCCTTTATCGCATGACTCGTCAAACGACTGATAGCAGGCTTATGAGTCAGACAAATAAGTTCGTGTCCATTTCACAACCCATCATCGTCACTTTTTTGGTATGTGATTCAGTGTGTAACACTAATGATTATATGCTAACTGCTTCACACAAAGAGTTGTCTTTCACTGTTAAAACACCTTTTCAGTCTAGCATACCCAGGCCAAGAGTCGACATGAGTTTCCTTTTTAACGAGACAATGAATTGGCATTTTTGTGTAAAAACACGTTCGTCCCAGTCGGTATAACGGTTAACATTAAGGAAAGACTAAAACGGTTCACGTATTACGACTGCATATTCAGTAGTGATACCTTTCGTTGGACCGCACACGTCTCAAATGTACGGTTTCTACTTTCACCAACACAAGAACTTATTTCCAAATACGCGATTGGTGGTACTAAGAACAATACCCAGAACATCAAAGATCAATTGGCAAACGATGATTATCTTACCACCACCATTCATCTTCCGCTGACCACGAGATTAGCTGTTTTTGTCTTATTTTATGGACTTTAACCAACGAAAAACAACCCTTGAAAAACGATCGCATCAACAGCAACAGCAGTAATCATCAATGAAAAACATTAACCCATTTCGTCTAGAAAGAATTTCCTCTACTCGGATTTACAAGAAATGAAGACGCCAGTCAGCTAGGCAAGAAACCTATGCGCGATATATTTCGGCTGGTCAAGTGCTAACTCACAGATTATGCACTCCACGTAAGCTGAGCGCCTTTCTCAAGAAAGAGTAATTACTTCTATTCGCCCCAGTGGGAAAGTTCGAGCTGATTTTATCCAGGAGGTCTGACGTCACTGTCCACCTTCCCTCTGTAATCCAATGTCGGAAAGTGGTCTCTTTGTCAGCTGTCTGTCATAAAACATTAATCCGAGAGGTTTTCCGAAAACCTCAGGTCAATCAAAAGTACCGTTTTGCAAGAAAGACCTCGGAAATGTACTCTAACTAAGGCAACAAGAGCAATGGTTTGCAGTGTCCTGCTGAAACCACTAGCTCGTTGGTCTTCTGGTAGCCACCGACGATTATGCAATAGCCGCTAGCAATCATCTTCAAATGATAGACTGGAGTGGATTAAGTATCAGTTAACACCCATGCCATGCAAGATTCAATAACATTTGAAACATCGAACCCAGTAATGTGACCTGGTAGCCTAACGTGAGTAACGCCAAGAGCAGTTTCTTTTTGTTATTACATCCTTGAGATAGTAGTTGCTAAACCATAACTATTGGGCACACTAGAAGAACATTTAAACCTGCACTGCCATTTTCTGTTGTTGTTGTTTCGGAATCAAGTGAAAACAGGCCTTCCCTTTTACAAGAACTGATCACCGAGGCTGTCAATTAGTTAGGCAGAACAAAGCACAAAACTCTCTGTGCACATGTGCCCCGGAAACACGAGTCGCATCTCAAACCAGTTAGAATATGATTCTAGTAGCAGTCCAATCAGTTCCGAAAATATCTGACCTAATCCCGAAATGAACTAAGAAACGGTGTAAACAATCGCTAGCGGCTACTAAATGACGGTGCATTCGAGCTCGTTGGAATCTGGCAGCAAATTTGCCGAGCGAGTCGTGAGTTCGGGGAAGGAATAAGGCTTACCACCTTGCAAACCTCAAAGTGGTGAGCCCCGACTGATTTTGCCAAAGCATGATCATTTTTTCCAGTAAGCTGTGCAATGATTGCTCCAGCATTTTGTAACCGTGGGCTATATCGTATGACGAATTATTTCATTAGCACATGGTATTCCCATATACCATGGCGATAAAGAACCTTTTTACGGATAGGGACCAAATTTTCCAATCCCCGTTTCTCAACCCAAAATAGAAGCAGGACTTGGAATCGGTATTTTGTCCACCGGGTTGATCTGTATTGTGGTTAGAAGAGAATCACGGGGATAACGGTTTGGGCAATCAGAAGGCCGACACACCGGCGAATGAGTGATAAGGGGACAAATGACGGCAGTATCGACATGGACGAATGGGTTGCGACGGACAAGTGAGAACCGTGGTTGGGGTGATACAGGATGCAACGATAGAAAAAAAAACTGAGATCAATGAGGAGAGGAATTGCAAAAAACGATACTGAAGGTGATCACGATGATGGCGAGCGAGAGAGAGAGAGGGATGATAACAACAGCCATCATCTGCATTGTTCTGTGGGCACGCGTACCGGAATCTTACTCACAGCGACCGAACTAATAATACGAATAATAACGAGAACGAGAATAAGAAAAATGTCCATTCCTGAGGTAGAGTAAATTGATTGTCGTGCAGTGAAAGAAAAAAAGGCATTTGAGATCCAACCATATGAAAATCAGTCCGCTGAATTCAATAGGAAAATGTATCCACGAGAAGTTCACCTCGTAAGCATAGATATAAAAAAATAAATAAATAAACCATGATTCCAGCGCCATTGTATCCAAATTGTTCGTATGGTGAACAGAAAATAAAGCCTATCGAGAGACGAGGGAAGAAAGTGATGTGAACCAAAGATGGATCAAGTGGTAAGGCTCTTGTGAGCGCACGGAATGAGGCCATTTAAAAAAACGACCGCTCAGAAAACAGGGGACCATGTGCTTCGAAGTGACGGAATTATTCTTGTAACCTGGAATCCGTGCAAAGCAGTTGATCGCACACTGTTTATTCCTTTGAATATTCATTTCCAACTGAATGAGATACGCCGTCAGCATCAATTTTTAGGTTAGTCGGTTGGCCATTAAGAGCATTCTCGGTGTTTGTGGTAGGCACCGCTAAAGTCGAACCATGGTAAGCACTGTTTTTGCCATTTGAAATACTACTAGTATTCTTGATGATTTTATTGTTGTTCGAAGCCGTAGGATGAGGTAGAAGGGTACCGGGAACGGGACGATTGTGGAATCCCTGAGAAGGCCAGTTAAAGTGAGTGAAAACTCCTGAGGGTTTGTGCTCATTTGAAGTGGATGGTTCGTCTGATTTTAAATGTAGCAGCCCCATCGAAGGTGTTTCATCTGGCTGTAGCGGCTGAAGGTGCTGTTGCTGCGGTTGTTGTTCTTGTTGTTGATGATGATGCTGCGTTTGTTGAGGGCAGAAAACTCGATCATCATTGGGCCAAACACCATGCTCAACTAAATTGATCAGACGTCGCGCGGAAGGATCCTCTGCTGCCAATTTGACAAAAACCAAATGTTCCAAACACTTATGAGCGATTGATCGAAGTGGGGGCAAACGGAGAAGAAGTTTCGTGAAACGCGATGTATCGTTTGGATGAGTGGTTGTACAGTAAGAATGCAAGCCTGCGTAAAGGCTTTCGCGAACCGATTCCACATGTTGACGAGCACAAAGATTATTCGCATCTAAATCGAGAGAGCAAGATGAAATGAGAATGAACAATGGAGGTTGGGAGGGTAACAAATTGAAAATATATGGAAAGCAACAAAAAAACAAAAAGGATGCTAAGGCTGTGATGAGGTACAGGTTGACTTAGTTACCAACTGAATTAGAGATGCCAGGAGGTTTTATCTATCTATTTTGAGTTCACTGAGAGACAAATTTCCTTGAGAACCCAGTGTGGTGAAGGTATCCACCACAGGTGGAGTCCATCAGGGTTGGCTGTTTTCACCTTTTCCTTTCAGTTTTGTCAATGATATGGAGCTCCAAATACATATGAGACCAGCGGATTTGACATACGCTCAGAAAAGAACCCGCAAGACTTAGAATATGCAGATGACGTTGTACTAATCAGTGAATACCAATGTAAGTTGCACGTTTACTTGGGTCGTCTGAACGATGGTGTAATTATTTTTGGGGTCCGCTTTGCACCTTCGAATTGTAGTGCCGTTGCAGAACTAGATTGGCTCGAAGCTGAAGCTTGTTCTTCTATGGGAAAAACCGGGTGAGATGGATAGATTTAGTTACTTTGGTATCTGTATCTCTCTTGATGGTCTTATACCAGAAGAAGTGTCTTCACGCATACAGAAGGCCTGATTAACACTCACTAATATGAGGCATCTGTGGCGTTGAAGTGACCATCCGGCTATCGATCAAAGGTCGAGTAGGCACGGCAACCGTCGTATTCGTGTTATCATGGGGTTCAGAAAGAGAACCCTGAGGAGCAGAAGGAATGCGAATAGTCTCGGTGTTTGACGCCGTTGTCTTCGTAATATTGGGAGAATATAGCGGGAGAATTTCGTGAGTAACTTGCAGATTAGGCTTGAAATGCTGCATCCTAGGATTCAATCTTTAGAAAAGACACTAAATCAGAATGAGTCAATGTGTTTGGGACGTGTTTCGCGCACCCCACAGAACGCTCGCCTCGAAGCAAGTAGTGGTTGGGAGAGGGTTCGAGGCGGCCAGTCGATAACATGGGGAAAGGGTATGAAAACTTTAACCAATGGACTGGCTCGTATAAGTGTATTAAGACTACCGAGTTGGGGTCCACGAGATCCTACGAAGCGATGGTTGAAGACAATAGGCGATATGGTTCATCATCCGGGTCAATGGCTCCCAAAGCCTCGAAATCTTTCCTTTCATATAAAGCTATTCAACTCGTTATTTCGTAGTCTATCATTCACAATATCTTGTCTACTTTTTTCTTTTGATTAAATGGGGCCGTTAGATAGCAACAAAAATCAGAGCACGTTGGTGCAATGGTAATGGTTGGAAAAACTGAAACTCGAACTAGTGGGAGTATGTTTGTGTTTTCTTTAGTGTTCTGCTATGCATTAGCCGTACAGCAACAAAAGTAATACAAAGGAGTGACTGACTGACAAAATTATCTAAGGCACAATTAGTCAAGACGAAACAAACAAAAGTAGTGGCTGTTAACTTCACCTGGGTTGAATAAGATGATAGCTCGTAATAAAGCAAGTTCAATCCTTTCCAAACTCATTTCTCGAAACCGAGAGACCAGTTCTAATAGAAAACGATCCATCAGAGGCCCAAGCCCATGTTGTCTTGCTTTATTTCGACTCAGATGGCGTCCGTTGGCCAACAGAAGACCGTCGCGCACAGCAATGGAATTGAATGAAGCACTGACCAACAGAAGTTCCGCCCAGGCTGATTTCGGAAGAAAAAACGTAAAATCATCAGTATACAAAAGATGTTAAACAAAGGAAAGGAGAAACATTCGTTTGTCAGATCAGTGAAGAAGTGTGAACATCATTAGAATTACTTCAAATGTTCGTCTAAAATGACTTACCAAAATCACCATTGAAAAGCCGACTGACATTGAAATAACAAGAACAAAAACTTCATTTAGGAATGGGAAAAACGCAGCTGTACATCGTCCCAAAACGATGCAACCGAATCGGTGACTGTAGTTTCGGTTTTTGGCTCTTGTGTATCACGCCTTGATCAAGAACAATGCATACACCGGAAAATAAATGTAAATGAAGAAAGATAACAATGACAAGGAAAACTTCAACAAAACGTTACGCCCTTTAACACTGTTTACGTTCGAGAGTCGGATTCTCGTGCCAGAACCCAAGTAGTACACATTCAATGCAATCCACTTTATTGTCCAAGACCCAAGTACCCGTAGATCAACACGCAAGACTAGGTTTTGGCTGCCGTGTCACTACTCGTCGGCCATAATGAGGGACTGTGCGATAGGTGATAAAATCCAGTAAAATAAACCGGGATTTATGAGGGCCGACGACAAAGTACCGTGACACCAATGAACAGTCAAGCTTAGACGATCAGCGAGGAAGTGCAATCGCAACGCAAAGAAGTAGAATAATGCACTATTGTGAGATATTCGAGATCAGATGCTACACAAAATTGTTGACCATGAGGCAGCAACGCTTCAATCACCGCTAAGACAACATGGAAGCATAGTACAGTTGTGAATCAAATAAAGTTAAACAACTGTTAGCAATCATCGGTGATCGCAAGGAAGAGGTTTACGCCACCGGGGTACGTCTAAGAGAACGGCCACCATTTTCGTGCTCAGTCATGAATGGGGCCATGAGGGAGTGAAAGTTTTTCGCCTGCTAAACGCTCGTCTTAAAAATACTCCAAGAGTGTGCTGGTGATGCTGTGATATGCGGGGTGTGCTTCAGCCTCGCCGTGCAGCGGTTAAACTGCAGGACAAGCCCCGCTGACTTTTTCATCGCATTAAACGTTGTAACAGAAAAGACATACAAGTGGGACAGAGAGTGGATTTACAGCGGTGGGGTAAAAACGCACCGCAGTAGCCAATACACGGGATAGACTAACTTTAACATCGCACATACTATTTAAACATTCTGATTCGACAGAAAATGAAAACACCGTCTTCACTGTTCACGGTTTACTGTCTTATGCTCTAACCTTCCAGGTGTGTGACGTATTTCGAGTAGCTGGTGAAGGGTGAAAATCTGGTCCATCCAGCCTCCACTCGGACGAAACGCAGCATACCGTTCGCAGACACTACTCTTGCTAATCGTTGTCATACGGCGCACTATTGCCGAAGCCACAAGTCTAGTAACCATTGGAATTTAACTGATCTTACGATGATTCTTACAGTCACTGCATTTTCCTTCCAAAAACAGGGGCCCAATCACTAGCTCCTTAGCCCTGACATGGATAAAGAAGGTAGGCAAATTTATCAATGCAACATCACTCAGCTTGAAAATACTGAGGAAGTTCGTCAAAACGGGCCGATTTTCCCCGTTTCAACATTTCATTGTTAGACTCTACTTCCAACCCCGTTGGGCGCTCAAGTGACACCAACGAGCATTCCCAGTTGTTGATGCCGGAGTCACTACATTAGGCCGCATCCAGCTAAACTGCACCCCTAGATAGTCAGCTCAGCGATCGAGCCACTTCTGTCTGTCAAGAAAAGGCTCTCCATTTCCATCACATACCAGCTCAATAATACAATGTTCACAACCCACCGGTGTCGCATATAGGCTTAAACGATCTTTGACGGTTACCTGGAGCATATGTTACTTCCATTTGTTTGGTTGATTATACCCGCCAAAAATCCAAATCCCTATTAAGGTTTATCGTCACTTGACGTTGCAGAGGCCATCGGAGCTTAGCAATTCTTTTCAGCTAGAGGGCTGGCAATTTTGCTCCATTACACTCAGCGACTATTGCGAATTCTAATGTATTTGATGGACATCGGATTTAGGTCGACAAGTGAAAGCGACTGCCGAATGCATCGCCTGTTTGATTTGATCTCGCCGCTCGTCAATACTGCTGCTCATTAGTTTCCAATCCAAGAAAGTCACTCACGAAGACACTTCTTCTGATATAAGACCATCAAGAGAGATACAGATACCAAAGTAACTAAATCTATCCATCTCACCCGTTTTTCCATTAGAGAACAAGCTTCAGCTTCGAGCCAATCTAGCTTCTGCAAGCGGCCATACAATTCGAAGGTGCAAAGCGGAACCCCAAGAAATAATTACACCATCGTTCAGACGACCCAAGTTAAACGATGCAACTAACATTGGTATTCACTGATTAGCACAACGTCGTCCCCATATTTCCAAATCAGATCGATATATCATCGAATATGTTGTGCTTCTGTATTCACTGGAACGTTTTGGGAGAAATACCAGGGGGTGAACTATTATGATTGAAGCCAACACCTTTATTTTTCAACGGAACCTGTGTAGACGAGTGGGGAGTGGTGGGAAATGGGAGTTTATCTATTTGGATCCATTATTCTTTCATTTAGATACCCAATTGAGTTGCCGCTCAAAATAAAACCGGTAGGAAGCAGGAAAGGACCATCTTTGATACATCTCTGCCCGTTACTTTTTCAGACACGAATGGATCTTCGGCTCGAAATAGGTCATCTTGTATGGCTCGTTAAATCATGGAGGCATGCAAACTGTCGCATCACGTTAAGGAACAGTCCCATTGACGGCAGGACTATTCCTACCTTGCACCAGGCCACACACTTCAGCAGCGTTCCACCCCTATTGGGTGGCGCCAACAAACTATCTTGACGAAAAAATAGGCGCAGGAAGTTTTAACTACACTAGTCGAGCCACGATTATGGGTTTCACCGAAGCAGCAGATATAGATCGTCAGTGGCTTACTGTCAGCGTTAAACAAGTATGTTGACCAGCGTGCACGCGAGTGCGCTCGTCGAAAGAGCCGAAACTGTGGGTCTGACGAGGCTTGAGATGTGAGCGACCTAATAACACCAACAAACCCAGGTTGCTCATCAACAACTCAGGTTAGTAAGATATGGGTTGACCCGACATGTTGTTGAAATCTAGATTCGGGGTGGTTCTCCGCATCCTTTTGACAAACACCAGTCCTTACCGGATGACATTTGGACTCCCAACCAAAAGTAACTAAAACCATGTGGCGAACAAACTGGATTTCAGTTATTCGTGCTCATGTCGCTATCATGAACTTAGATGATGGTGGCGAAAATGGATTCAGGGACATTGTCCGTTTGCAGTCGCATCAGTTCACAACTCTAACAGTATGTGTGCTTGTGTGTTTGTGTGTATGTGTAATTGGTCAATTAATCACACGACTAGGTTGTGAAAACCTTGTTGGATGATGACAAGTGGGCCAGGGAAGTTTAAGAGTTGGAGCAAATTGTTTCTGGAGCCTACGGAGGGGCTCATACAAATGAATACATGCGGCTTCAATAAGTAAGCAATCTCCAGTTGGCCACCGGCCTTCCGAAGGATGCATAAAGGATTTGAAGCTCCGATGAAGCCTGTTGTGGACATGTGTAATACTCTGTATCACGCTTTGTCTAAGTGGTTGGTCAGTCTACTAGAACTAGATAGAGCAGTCATCATCAGACATCGTGTGCGGGAAACATTTGATCTCACAGAAACTACGAAGAGCCTACGTCTCGAATGGAAGTAGGTGTTATCACTCCATGTAGCTTCTCTGTTTAAAAATTTTCCCATCAGAGCAACCATTAATTACATTTGCGGATGAATTGAAACAACTACTCCTCGTATGCACACAAAATGTTCAGTTTCAATTCATTTGTGAATTATAGCGGCAAAAGGACGGAGTGGCGATGGGGTCATCCTTAGGACCATTGTTTGCTAATGTCTCCATATCGAAACTGGAGAATAATCAATAAAGTTCACCTCTGTACGATCAGTTCTGCCTTCAAAAGGGATGACCAGTCGTGAGGGGAGCTGCGTACAGCTATCCAACAGAGGACTAGTCAGTCCAGTCAGGCTAGAACCATTCTTGCTGGCACGGTTGGCAAACTGTATTATTGTCACCAATCCTAATTGTTTCCCAACTGAAGGACAGATTACCAAATTCTGCAGCCTCATTCTTTGTATTTCCATTCACCTGCTCCTGTGGGACTGGGTATATAGGGCCGCGCGACCAGGCGTTTGCCCGGTCGCGTTCGTGAACGTCACCCGACTTGGCTAAGCACAAGAACAATTAAAAAACTTAGCTAAGACGCGGTGTTCACACCTGTGCGAGTTCAAAATCACTCATGTGAACCGTGACAAGTGCTTATTAGCACCATCTACAAAAATCGGAAACAGGACACTCAAGAAACTGAATCAAGTGTCTGCTTCTTAACACAAGCCGAAAGCCGTATACATATCATTTGATACAGCCCCCTCCGCTCAGCGGCTCAGAAAACAATTGTCAACTCTTTAAATTCCCTGGGCCCACATTAAGTCATCAATACACATAAGTATTCCACACCTAGTCGTTTGTGATTTGTGATTAATTGCACCAATTTAAATACACCACAAACACCACAAGACCACATACTGTTAGAATGTTGTGAAACTGTTTGGATTGCGACTGCAAACTGGGGACAATTCCCTTGACTCCAATTTCCCAACCATAAATCCTAATGTTATTGGTAGCGACAATGAGCCGGGAATACTGAAAAACGAGCATTTGATCGACCACCCGCTGTTGTACTGTTTAATTCTTCCATGCTGCCTCTGTGGAATTATTTTTCAACCTTAAAGCAAAAGTCATGCTCAGCACACGTTCACGAAAAAATCGCAAGACCTAGTGGCCTCCGACGACAATACGAAAACCTCAACACACGTCTGTCATAGATAGGAGTCCCGAGGAAACCAATCTTCATTAAAAGTCACAACAGCTGAAACGACCACGCAAAACCATCTGACGCAGGACCCAAAACGAACCAGCTAGAAGCCCAACACTTCACTTGTCGACAGTTCGCAACTGAATTACTCGTTACAGCTCAACCATAAGTTGGCTGGCCTCCGGCGCCAGTTCAACCGCACAGTCCGGTGGTGTGTTTTAAAAGACCACAATTCTCAGGCCTAGATCATAAAGTAACTTCAAACCCTAGAACCGACAGCGCTTCCCAAGCTCCGTTTTAGGATGATAAGATGTAGATTTTAGAGGATCTCACATTTTGTTTTCAAAGGTCAGTTTTCTGGAAAGGCCTCTGCTTAATTGAAGGAATCGATTATTGACCCTACCTTCAAAAAGAACTCCAGCAATGAATGCATTAAGCGTCAGAAGATCTCCCTAGTCCCAACAGCATCAAAGACATTGGAGTCTGTCCTCCTTCGCAGATTATAAAAGAAGCAGATAGAGCAGACTCAAGAGGAACAGCTCAAGCTGTAGGTAAACATAGTGAAGGAACAGTCTTTGGTGAGAAGGCTGAAGCGACCCCTTTAGACAGTCACTTGTGCGTTCATCAAAGATAATGGATCCCAAAAGAGTTGCTGAGCTTAATATAGACAAAACACCGGCTCTTTAAGTGCAAAGAGGTGAATAAGATGCACCGACGGTAGCAGCGTCAGTTGACGATAAGCCTTAAGAATGATCGTGAAAAATGGTGGGTTAAGGTTGCCGAAGAGATGGAGGGAGCGGCCGCTTCAGGTAAGTCAAAGACTGTTGAACGTTATATGTGACACCGACGGGCGGCGAACTTCGGTTAGTGAAGTCGTGTTCGATAGGAATGGAAAGCTAATCCAGGATGGACAACAAGGACTGGTCCGTTGAACTGAGCACTTCAAGGATCGGTTTAACTGTCCACACGCTAACGTATTCAGGCCGACGTCTGCAGCTGCAAATTCCTGGGAGCTGTCCGTTGACCCTCCAACGGAATTGTACGTGAAGTCGATTATTCCACCACTGTACATAGGAGAAGCACCCACTCCCGACGAACGCCTACCAGTTCTTCGCAAAATGGGCGGAGGAACCCCGTCAAAACCTCTTACAACATTGCTTCATGATATTTGCAACGAGGAACGTACTTATTTATCATGGGGCGAGTCACTAATTGTACCCGTCTTCTGGAACGGGACATACAGTGTGACTGTAGCAATCACCATGACATTGGTTTAGTTCCGATAGTCACTAAGGTGTTAGCTTCAATTTTGATGCACCGTTTGCCACCACTTCGCGTGAATAAAATTAGCGAACCGCAGGCCGGATTTCGCCCAGGGCGGATCCGGGTTGACTTGATATTCACTCTTTGACAGTTACTCAAGACGCGCTACACACGCACACACACCGCCGCCTTACCATCGTAGTTTTTCTCGACGTGAAAGTCACGTTCAACTTAGTGAATCGGATAGCGCTATCCAATGCTTTTCACCGGAATGGCATGCCAGCGAAGTTCGTGAACCTGTTGCGAACATTTTATTTGCATATCTGCGGTTGCGTTTGGGTAGACGGTGAACTTCCAAGTTTATTCGAAATGACTGGTACTGTTCGACAAGGGTGTCCTATCTCTCCATCCCTGTTCAACTTCGTCATGGACGAGATGGCAGAAGATGCCTTAGGAGGTCTTCCGAACGTAGGAGCCGAACTGGGAAATGAAAAGAAGCTACGTGATCTAAATAACGCAGACGACATTGTGTTTCTTTTCGAATTTGCCGACCACGCACAATGTGCACTAGATAGACTTTCGAGGTCTACACTTCGGTTTTACATGCTGATACGGGACCGGATGACAGTAGTACCGAATTTGATACTGCATGGAGAGGAACTACGGGTTGCGGACCGTTTCACTTATCTTTGTAGCTGTGTGTCAAACGATGGTAGCTCGGCAGTAGTGGTTAACACGCGTGTATCCAAGGCTCGAGCGGCGCACGCTGAACTGGAGTTGGACTGATATTTCCTTCAAATGTTTACTGTGCCGCAGTATGCTCAGTTCCACTGTATGGTTGCGGGACATGGAGTATTCGCGTGGGAGATGTTCGTCGGTTAGTGACTTTCGACCACCGATGTCTACTTAGTATCGCTTGGATTGGATGGAATGATCGGAAGAGTAATGTGCACGCCAGGAATCGAGTACTAGGTGCCGGCCCTCAGAATCCCTTATTTCAACGTATAAAACTTAGTAGACTACGCTGGTTGGGTCA